>PITA01000478.1:0-273001 GCA_004023965.1 Spilogale gracilis
GTTGAATCAAAGTGGTGAGAGTGGACATCCTTGTCTTGTTCCTGTTCTTAGGGGAAAAACCTGAGAGCTTTTGAGCTTGATGTTAACTGTGAGTTTTTCATATATAACCTTCATTATGTTGAGGTATTTTCCTTCTAAATTTATTTGTTGGGGGTTTTTGTCATGAGTGGATGTTGTACTTAGTCAAATGCATATTCTCCGTCTACTGAAATGGCCATATGTATGGTTTTTATTCTTTCTCTTGTTGATGTGATGTATTGCATTGATTGATTTGCAAATATTGAACGACTTCTGCATCCTAGGAATAAATCTCACTTGATAGTGATGAATGATTTTTTTAATGTATTGTTGGATTCAGATTGCTTATATTTTTTCAGGATTTTTGTGCCTATGTTCACCAGACAGATAGACCTATAGTTCTCTTTTTTGTGGGGTCTGTATCTGTTTTCATATCATAGTAATTTGTACCTCATAGAACTATTTTTATAGCTTTCCTTCCTCTTCTATTTTTTGGAATATTTAAGAAGAATAGGCATTAGCTCTCTTCTTTAAGTGTTTGGCAAAATTCACCTATGAAGTCATCTGGTCCAGGACTTTTGTTTGCTGGGAGTCCTTTGGTTCAATTTCATTGCTGGTAATTGATCTGTTCAAATTTTCTATTTCTTTCTGATTCAATTGGGAAGTTAAGTGTCTCTATGAATTATCTGTTTCTTTTAGGTTCTCCCATTTTTTGGCATATAATTTTTCATAATATCATCTATGACTAAGCCTTTGTATTTATGTGATATTAGTTGTTATTTCTCCTTTTCCATTTCTGATTGTATTTGTGTCCTCTATCTCTCTTTTGATGAGTGGCTATGATTATTGATTTTGTTGGTCTTTTCAAGAACCCAGCTAGTTAATCTGTTCTCTTGTTTCTATTTTGTTTATTTTGCCCTAATCTTTTCAATTTCCTTCCTTCTACTGGTTTGGGATTTTGTCTGGTTTTGTTTTGTTTTGTTTTGTTTTTTGTTTGTTTGTTTGTTTGTTTGTTTGTTTTGGCTCCTTTAAGGTGTAAGGTTAGGCTGTTTGATTGAGATTTTTCTTGCTTCTTGAGGTACGCCTGCATTGCTATGCACTTCCCTCTTCTTAGAACAGCTTTTGATGCATCCCAAAGATTTTGGACAATTGTGTTTTCATTTTCACTTGCTCCATGTACTTTTGATTTCTTCTTTCATTTCTTGAAATGGTTGACCCAGTCATTATTTAATAGCATGTTATTTAAACTCCATATATTTATGCTTTTTTTTTTTCTTGGTGATTGATTTCCAGTTTCTTAGTCTTGTGGTCAGAAGATCCATGGTATGATATCAATTTTTTTGAATTTGTTGAGACTTGTTTTGTGGACTAGTAAGCGATCTATTCTAGAGAATGTTCTGTTTGTACTTGAAAAGAATGTGCATTCTGCTGCTTGAGGATTGAACATTCTGAATATATCTGTTAAAAACATCTGGTTTAATGTTTCATTTAAAGATACTCTTTTCTTATTGATATTCTGTTTGGATGACCTATCCATTGACAGAAGTTACATATTAAGTCCCTGGAGATTATTGTATTACTGTTGATCACTTCTTTTAGTTGTGTTATTGCTGCTTTATGTATTTGGGTGCTCCCATGTTCACTACATTAATATTTATCATTGTTTTTTTTTTTTTTAAGATTTTATTTATTTATTTGACAGAGAAGAGAGACATCACAGGCAGGCAGAGAGGCAGGCAGAGAGAGAAGGAAGCAGGCTCCCTGCTGAGCAGAGAGCTTGAAGCAGGCCTAGATCCCAGGACCCTTGACATCATGGCCTGAGCTGAAGGCAGAGGCTTTAACCCACTGAGCCACCCAGGCACCCATATTTATCATTGTTAAATCATCTTGTTAGATTGTTTCCTTTATGATTTTGTATCGTCCTTCTTTGTCTCTTGTTAAAGCCTTTGTTTTAATGTCTATTTTGTCTGACATAAGTATTGCTACTCCAGCTTTGTTTTCACTTCTATTTTCATAATAAATGCTTTTTCATTCCTTCACTTTCAATCTACATGTGTCTTTAGGTCTGAATTTGGTCTATTGCAGGCAGCAGATAGATGAGTCTTGCTTTTTTATCCATTCCTTCACTTTGTATCTTTTGATTAGAGTATTTAATCTATTTACATTCAAGGTAATTATTGATAGGTATTTATTTATTGCCATTTTATTACTCGTTTTATGGTTGTTTTATAGTTCCTGTTCCTTTTTTCTCTTGCTTTCTTCTCTCATGGTTTGCTGGCTGTCTTTTGTGATATACTTGGATTCCTTGCTCTTTATTTTTTTTCATATCTTTTACTGGTTTTTGATTTGTAGTTGCCATTAAGTTTATATGTAACATCTTCTGCATATAGCAATCTATATTAAGTTGATGGTCCTTTAAGATTGAACCCATTCTTTACTACTCATAACTACCTCCAGCAAGGAAGTCTTCCTTTTATATACTTTATGTTTACTCCCCTCTCTGTTGGACCTAGAGGCTTACATTAAAACTGCTTCATTTCACTGGATGAAGTGGGTGCGATAGAATTGCAGTTACCTTTGTTAACTGAAGATTTTTTTCCTCAATAATAGTGATTGAAATGTGGCAACATAAGCTCTGACTTGATATTTCTTTTTAACTTCAAATTGCAGATAGCTGAGTAGCTGCAACCTGAAAATTGTGTAATCTACATGATGTAGCAAAATTAAATTATACATTTTAATATTTTGATGACCTGGAAGTTTCATATACTAATCACATAAAATGCATTTTTAGTTGTATCTAAATTATATTAATCAGCAACAAATCTTATTTTGAATGTAATCCTTCATGATTAAGAATATAGACTTTCACATGGTAACAGAAGTAATCAGTGAATAAATTAGCAACAATAATGTATAGCTTTCTAAGTTTTCTTTATATATAGAATATTGTTTTACTCTAAGGTTAGATGAATCACTGCACTGTCATTGTTATAATAATGAAGATGATTATCAGGATATTTAAGTGAAAGAAAATTATTCACAATATTTCTAGTCTTTGGGATAAACAGGTTTAAGAATGTAAAAGTGTATCTATTCAGCGCCTGGGTGGTTCATTCAGCTAAATGTCTTTCTTAGGCTCTGGTCATGATCCCACAGTCCTGGGATTGAGCCTACATCAGGCTCCATGCTCAGTGGAGTGTCTGCTTCTTCCTCTGTCCCTTCCCCCACTATGCTTTTATGCTCTATGAAATAAATAAAAAATATATATATATTTTTAAAGAGAATGTAGGGGTTTCTGGGTTGCTCAGTTGTTAAGAGTCTGCCTTCAGCTCAGGTCATGATCCTGGGCTCCTGGATAGAGCCCTGCATCAGGCTCCCTGCTGGGTGGGAAGCCTACCTTTCTCTCTCTCATTCCTCCTGCTTGTGTTCCCTCTCTAGCTATGTTTCTCTCTGTCAAATAAATAAATAAAATATTTAAAATAATAATAAAATACAATAAAATAATAAAATAAAAAACAATGTAAATGTGCATCTAAATAAACGACACTGTATCAACTCTACTATATTTAGAGATGCCAGTTGATAAAAGAAACAACTTTTTTTGTAGTAACTTTCTTTGTGATTAACAAATAGAAAATGCTTTCTATTCCCATAGAAACACAATATTTAAATAAACTTATGATATTGAAAATGTTTTCCACAAAGTAGTAAACATGTTTTCATACATCACAATAATTATATCATTTATATTTTTCATATTTAAGATATTTCTGATTTGTTGTTGGCACTATATTATTAAGCCTTGTATAAAACATTACTGTAACAAAGCCCTGATAATACAAATTAAAGCACTTAATAGACTTATTTCAGAAAGCATTTATTGAAGGTATAAAAGTCTTTTTTTATCATGTATATAAGGCATTTCACTAGGCTCTTTGGGGATTACAAACATAAATTTAACACAGATTATCACTGTTTAGAATCCTACACTCACATAAAGGCAACAAGTTCTCTCTGTGGCGGAATTTAACGCCACACTCATGACTCTAAATATGAATTATTGATTATGAATTTCAAACAAACAGAGTTTCTTCATCTAGGTTTTCCCCAAAGCAGAGCTCAAGGCAAAGAATTTTATGTATGTGAGTAGTGCATTTGGAATGATAATGATGTGATGCCAGAGAACAGAAATGATAGACAAAATAGTAAAACATGAAAGGGGGAAGAGTCTTGCAAAGATTCATCATGAGCCATCCCTACACACCACAAGATTCTCCCATCCATGAAGTGGCTACTTTAATGAGCTAATAAAACCACTATTATTATTTTAGTTGCACTAATTATTTTTACATTTAAGTTTTTTTAAGCAATGAAAAAATTTATTTTTAACAAAAGAAACAGACAAAAATACACAGTCATATCCATAGATAAAGCAATTTAAAAGTTAATTTAAATAGAGACACAGGAATGAATGTACAAGTATTAGAGACTGAAGAAGACAGTTATGGGTTCATTAATAAAAGAAATATTAATTAAAGATCCAATACGTAAGTAAACAATTTCAGAATTCTAAAAATCTAAGAAATTTCTTCCTTACCTAATTAATATATTGATATTTATTTATATATTGATAGGAATTTTATTTTAGTTGTTACTCTAGCAATAATTATTAAAGCTGAGGCATCAACATTATGGATTGGAAAGATTCTTGGATTTAACCTTACAATTGACAGATTTTTCTGTGGCACATCTGGAAATATCAATTTTCTTTTATTAAGCATTTATCTTTCCAGTGATATCTGTTGTGCTATGATTCATTCCTGACAAGCAATGCTCTGGGTGAAACATGTTTGCTTTTCATGTCACCCTGAAAATCTCACAGAGGAAGGTTTGACAGGTATATATATTGTGTTCTTGGTGGGGTTTTTTGTATTATTTAATGTAGTTTCTACATTTTAATGATCCCTATTTTAAAAAGACAACTTCCTTAAAGATATTATAAAATATCTTTTTAATATTAAATGTTCAGGGCTACATATATTTAAGTTTTCTGTGATTTTATAGTGTCACATATTTTGAGGGTATTTGATTAAAAGAATGAAATATAAATTTTCATTATTTCACAATAGTAAAATATTTCACTTTCTGTGTTGCTTATATCAATATAAATATGAAGCCCCTGTATTTAAAAGAAGAAAAAATAATATATATTTTGGAAAAAAATATCTTTATTTTAAATGAAGAAAATGATTTGTATAATTTTAAATTGTTTTGATAATCTTTCAAAAGTAGTTCTTACATATTTGATTAGTAAAACTTCAATCATAGTTTTGTTGATTTTTTATGTCAGTATTTGAGAGTTTATTATAAAAATTATAAATAATAAGTACCATTTATTACCACTTTCCATGTGCAGCTTAGATACTCTACAGTTTGTCCAACATATGACTTTAAGAAAAATATTCAAACTTGAAACATCTCAGTTTCTTTATTTGTAATGTGGTGATAATAATTGTGTTGTGTCAAAATTATGAGAAATAATGTATGTAATTTGTTAGAATACCCTTTAAGAATTTTGCAGTAAAGAGCAACTACTGGGCGCCTGGGTGGCTCAGTGGGTTAAGCCTCTGCCTTCAGCTCAAGTCATGATCTCAGGGTCTTGGGATTGAGGACCACATCGGGCTCTCTGCTCAGCATGAAGCCTGCTTCCTCCTGTCTCTCTGCATACCTCTCTGTTTACTTGTGATCACTGTCAAATAAATAAATAAAATCTTAAAAAAAAAAGAACAACTGCCAGGTTTATATGTTGGTGATAGCACTTTACCTCATACTTTACTTTCATTATCACTACTTCTTTTTTTTTTTAATATTTTATTTACTTATTTGACAGAGAGAAACACAGCCAGAGAAGGAACACAAGCAGGGGGAGGGAGAGGGAGAAGCAGGCTTCCCACTAAACAGGGAGCCTGATTCAGGGCTCGATTCCCAGGTCTCCGGGATCATGACCTGAGCCAAAGGCAGTCGCTTAATCAACTGAACCACCCAGGCACCCGGATTATTATCACTACTTCTTAAAACCCAAGTGCTTTTTACTTTAAGCTGATTTAAAAGACCCAATAATTTTTCTCTTTCTAATTTTGTATACTTCCAATTTTTTAAAAAAAATGTAGTCTTTACCAAAAAGTAGTGTCTCACTTTAAATATCTTTTTTTTATTGTTACTTAAATTTTTTTCAGTGTTCAAAGATTCATTGCCCATTCCCCACATCCAGTGCTCCATGCGATAGGTGCCCTCAGTACCCACCACCAGGCTCTTCCATCCCCCTACCCGCTTCCCTCCAAGTCCCTCAGTTTGTTTCTGTGTCCAAAGTCTCCCCTGTTTTGTTTCTCTCCATGAATTACCCTACTTCCCATTTACTCTCCTTCTCCTACTGTCTTCTATATTACCCCTTATGCACCGCACGTAAGTGAAACCATGTGATACTTGACTTTCTCTACTTGGCTTATTTCACTCAGCATAATCTCTTCCAGTCCAGTCCATGTTGCTACAAAAGTTGGATATTCATCCTCTCTGATGGAGGCATAGTATTCCATTGTATATATGTACCACATCTTCTTTATCCATTCATCTGTGGAAGGGCACCTTGGCTCTTTCCCCAGTTTGGCAATTGTGGCCATTGCTGCTATGAACATTGCGGTACATATGGCCCTTCTTTTCACTACATCTATATCTTTGGGGTAAATGCCCAGTAGTGCGATTGCAGGGTCATAGGGTAGCTCTATCTTTAATTTTTTAAGGAATCTCCACACTGTTTTCCAAAGCGGCTGCACCAGTTTACATTCCCACCAACAGTGTAAGAGGGTTCCCCTTTCTCCGCAGCCTCTCCAACACTTGTTTCCTCTCTTGTTAATTTTGGCCATTCTGACTGGTGTAAGGTGGTGTCTCAGTGTGATTTTGATTTGAATTTCCCTGATAGCTAGTGACGCTGAACATTTTTTCATGTGTCTGTTAGCCATTTGTAGATCTTCTATGGAGAAGTGCCTCTTCATGTCTCTTGCCCATTTTTTGATGTGTTCATCTTCTTTTTGGATATTGAGTTTCAGTAGTTACTTACAGATCTTGGATATCAGCCCTTTGTCTGTAGTGTCATTTGGAAATATCCTCTCCCATTCTGTGGGTTGCCTCTTTCTTTTGTTGACTGTTTCCTTTGCTGTATAGAAGCTTTTTATTACCAAGACAGCATGGTACTGGCACAATAACATGGAAATAAACCAATGGAACAGAGTAGAGAGTCCAGATATGGACCCACAAATCTATGGGCAAATCATCTTCGACAAAGCAGGAAAAAATATCCAGTGGGAATATCCACCTCTCTTCAATAAATGGTGCTGGAAAAAATGGGATAGCTACATATAGAAGAATGAAACTAGACCATTCTCTTACACCACACACAAAGGCAAACTCAAAATGGATGAAAGACCTCAACGTGAGGCAGGAATCCATCAAAATCCTGGAAGGGGACATAGGCAGTAACCTCTTTGACATCGGCCACAGCAACTTCTTTCAAGACACGTCTCCAAAGGCAAAGGGGACAAAATGAACTTCTGGGACTTTATCACTTTAAATATCTTTTAATGGTAAAACATCACAGTGTACTGAATCAGTGGTACTAAATTTTATGCAAGCTTTTTGGGTTGTCTATTTGATGAGAAGATTTTGGCTTACATGTCTTTTTCAGACTTAGTGCCAAAAGCCCTCTGGACTGTTTGAGTTCAGCTTTATTTTTTACTTCTTGACTAAGTTCTTCACATCTCTGATTCTTATTTTTGTGAAATATATCTCTCACCCTTTAAATATAATCATGCCACCCAACAGATTGGTCTTTCTGAATTACTATATGCTCCTTAACAAATTGCATCTCTATCTTCCATCTTGTACAAATATATCATCCTATTTCATGGAACATTGTCATAATATATTTCTTATCTTGGGTTATTCAGTAACCCAAATATATTCCAATATGGAAGTCAAAATTGAAGAAATAATGTATATATATGGCTAGGAACATGGGAAAGGAAAAAGGGAGAGAGGTACAGAAAAAGAGGAGATGTCATAGCTAACTATTTTTCAAATGCTTCTTATAAAAATTATCCACAAATTTGACCAGTTGGAACATGCTAAAATGTAAAACTACATTAAGATAGGGAAAACTCATTGAATTATAGCTAAATTACAGAATGATTTAAAAATAAAAGTAAGTTTGCTTTTGAGAAAATCTATCCTTATTATTGCTAAATAAATAAATACATTGTCTAAAGTTTTATGTTTCAAGTTGGAGAAATTTTTCATGATACTGACTGCATAGAAACATATATTTAATTACTTATGTAAATTTCAAGATGAAAAAACCATTTTCCAACTAAGTTGGACACCTAACAAATTGCCTTATGCTATTTCTGAGAAAGCTCAGAATGAAAAGATATATCTAGGTAGGAGTCACCAAATTGCAATTCTATTTGATAACTCTAAGTCATAGTCTCTTTATTTAACATTTATAGATTCTGCCAAGAAATGAAATGATTTTTATTTTTATTACTGTACTTAAGCATAGAATCTTCAGTAATAAAAGCTAGTAAATGTTTAAGAGAACACTCTCTGGGCCAGTGTCACTGCTCTTAATTTTCTATAAGTCTTGCTGAAGTTCTTTTAAAGACCTTGCTAAAGAAAATTGGGCTTTTCCCCTCTAATATTTCCAAATATTTGACAGTGAAAAATATTTAATTTCCACCGTTGGAGTGTTTTTTATGTATGTTAAATCTTTTAATTATGTAATGTGGGAGACTGTATTTTAAAACAGTGTTAACTGGAATAAAAGATTCATTCTTTCACTCTTATATTCCTTAAATTTGAAAGTACTCTTAAATTCCTGAGGATTGCTCCTAAATAAATACATGAAATTATTATGATTATTGATAGTATATGATGTGTGTTATATTTCATTTGAAATCAAGTAAAAATTATTTGTAAAGCAAACAAAATAATATGATAATAATATAAATTATTAATAGTGACTATTATATCAGTTTTAAATGACAGTTTTAAGTTAAAACCATCAAATGAGGATTTTGACTACACAGTTTTCTCATATGAATATGAAGATATCTTATTTATAATTTTAAAAAATTTAAAATATTTACAAAGAAGACTTCCACACAGGGTCATGACTGAATAACTACTAAAATAAGTTTATAAAAATAAACTTTCTACTAAAAATAATAAAAACTAGAAAATACAAAAAATACGCTTAAAAATACAAGAAATTTTTTAAAAAGACAAAATGTGAGGGGTCAACAAAAGATGGAAGTACGCTGATATAAATACTTTCTTTTTTCTCAAAAGAAATGTACAAATTTCCAGCAAAAAAAAATAAAATTCAAGAAGAAAGATACTGTTTTGGGCTTTCACTAGCCTCATCTGATACTGTAGATAGGTTGAAGCTAGGAGTTAACAAGACTGGTAGATCTTAGAAGAAAACCCTGGTCAGCCAAGAATTCTCCATACATAGTCTTACTGAGTCATTTGTTAACTTCTAAGCTGGGCATGTATAAATGGGAGCCACAATAATAAGAAAACAATCACTGGAATGCAAAAAAGCTAAGTAGAGACTTTAATAGTTTGGTTCTGAGGGGCAGAGATTAAAGTATAGGGCATGCCATAGTAAAGTGCTAAGGTTTTTACAACCACCCACAAGGTCTAAACTTTATTAATAAGCCTAGGTTCTAGGAGTGAGATCTATATTCATGGAGTAAGATGAAACCGTAACTAGACGAGACACTAATGAATCAAAGGTATTGTCTTAATTCTAAATAATAGAGGAAAATTAAAGCATTCTGAAATAAGAGTATGTCAATCAAGGACTGATTTTTTTTAAATAAAATTGAAGATATTTCAATAAAAAAAATTCCAGACATGCCAAAAAGCCCCCAAAACTCTTCATGAGCTTCAAAGTACTAAACTTTAAAGAGAAAAGAAAAAAAGAATATAGGAATGGATAAGCACATCAAGCAATAGTTTTCAGTCTTTTTGCTCTCCATATTTCAGATTGGAACTTTCTAATTCTTTCTCTTCCAGTTTCATGCATGAGAGAAAAAAGGCTTTAAAATGTATTTTTAAAACTTATAATGAACATATGGGAACTAGTAAAAAGGTCTAATGGTAATTTAATTAGAGAAAGCTAAAATAAGAGAAGCAATTTTCGCTGAACTATAGATTATTATTTTTCAAAGTAGATGAAAAACTAAATCCAATGAATTTAAAAAATGTGTGAACTAGAAGTAGGCTAATTACAAAGAAAAGAATCCTCGGAATAGTACAGTGAAAGTTCTGAATGCCAATTCAAAG
Source organism: Spilogale gracilis (assembly GCA_004023965.1). Taxonomy (NCBI): domain Eukaryota; kingdom Metazoa; phylum Chordata; class Mammalia; order Carnivora; family Mephitidae; genus Spilogale; species Spilogale gracilis. The sequence goes on from PITA01000478.1 coordinate 10,423, forward strand.
GAAAAACTAAAATCTTAATGTGGCCAGATAAAAAATATATTATCTTCAAGGAGGAAAAGAGTACTGACATATGATCTTTCAACTTAGAATATAGAAGTCAGGAGACAAGAAAAAAATGTCATTTTAGTATTTGGAGGGGAAAAAATATGAATTCTATAACAGGAAAAAAAACATTCTTTATTTTTTTTAATTTTATTATCTTTTAAAATTTTATTTATGTATTTGACAGAGAGAGAGATAGTAAGAGATGGAATACAAGCAGGGGGAGTGGGAAAGGGAGAAACAGGCTTCCGTTTAGCAGGGAACCCAATGAGGGCTCCATCCCAGGACCCTGAGATCATGACCTGAGCCAAAGGCAGACACTTAACAACTGAGCCACTTAGGTGCCCCCCAAAACTCATCCTTTAAAAATTGCAATGAAGCAGATGTCCCTAGACAGCAAACAAAAGCCCCTGATTGTATTAAATAAAAATATTGTATAAATATTAAATTTTCTGATTTTGAACACTGCTTTACTATGGTAACACAGGGACTTAATCTATTTCTTAGAAAATACACACTGAAGTATTATGGAGTTAAGGGTATGATATAGGCAACCTACTCTCAAAAAGTTCAAAAGATTATATGTATATTTTAAAAAAGGGCAGAAAACCTGAAAGGCATGTAATGGATATTATTAGTGCCCTAACAAATATTTTATGCCTTATACAGTTCTAGTTCCTGCATAAGTTTTTCCTGAATCTACCTCCAGGAGAATTTTCTAGATCTAGGACTATAGCAGCTTCCATGGAAAAGGTTGAAGAAAGGTAATGTCCCAGATGTGACCTCAATAAACAAAGAATGAGCTATGACTGGCAAATTCACTGTATTAGTTTCTATTGCTCTGTAACACTTTACCACAAATTTAGTTGTTTAAAATAAAATAAGTTTATTATTTTATAGTTCTATAGATAAAAGTGAAAAATGTATCTTGCTAGACTAATGTTGCTTCTGGAGGCTCTGTGGCACAATCCATTTCCTTGCCTTTTCCATATTGTAGGCTTGCCTGCATATCTTAATTTGTGGCCCTTTTCATTCTTCATGGCCAGTAATGACTGGTTGATACATTCTCAAGTTGTTGTCTTTGCTTCTAACACCTCTGCCTCCCACATATCCACTTCAGGACCCCTGTGACTGCCTTGGGCCACCTGGATAGTCTAAACTAATCTCTAAGGTCAGTTGATCTAAAACCTGAATTCTATTTGTAACCTTAATTCTTCCTTGTCACATAACCTAAATAATTGCAGGTTCTGGGAATTAGAACATGGATACTTTGAGGGAATGTTGTTTTGCCTGTTCCATAACCCAGTGTATTTGGCCCAAAATGTGAAATTCTGAAGTGTGTTCTCAACATCAGTGAATTCATTCCTATTTTCCCACACAGTTATCCATTCACTTACACAGTTGTTTTTTTTTTTTTTTTTTTTACCTTTTCTTTCTCCCTTTCTTACTCTACCCTTCCTTTCATAAGACTTCCCTGGATCACTTTCCAAATAACTGTTTGGATTCATTTCAGGTCCTGCTTTAGTTGGAAATTAGACCTGATAAAGTGCTTAACAAAATGGAATACCGTAATATGTGATTAACTTATATAAAATGTGCTTAACATTATTTTGTAAAAATTATATCAATGAACACCACAATGACATAATACAATATACTGACTAGAATGAATTAGAACACATATACATAGATTCTCACACTCATACACCCTGAGGATAATAAAAAGGAACTGTCATCATGAGAATATATATTCAATATCTATTTTGAAAACTTCTGGGTAATAACGTTAATATGTTAGAAATTACACTCAACGTATATTCTTAGAAAAATAAACACTAAAATATTAAGGGCTAAGGAGTATGATGTAAATAATCTACTCTCAAATGGTTCAGACAAAAATATGTATATTTAAAACATAAGCAGAAGGTTTTACCACATATATAACAGTTGGTGTTAATTAACCCACTCTAGCTTATTCTGGTAGTCATGTAAGTGCATACATGTAGCTAAAGCATATGTTTATAGTAGATTTATTCATAATATACCAAAGTGGAAGCAATTGCAAAACCTATCAAAAGCAAGATGCAAATTATTATCTACTTATAAATTTAAATAAAATAACAATGAGATGTACAAATTAAAATTAACGTACCAACTAATATTTCCACTCTATCACATTTTTCATGTTACTAACATAATTAGAAATATCCAGGCTCCATATTTGTTTATGTGTCAGACTTAAAGATTTTTCATGATATTCTGATCAGTGTGCTCTGAATTAGCCTTAACTTTCTCCTTTATTGAAACATCCCTTAAAATAATTATATATCCATGAGAATCATAATTATAACCAAATACTTCTATTACATGATTATTCATACAAGGTTTATTTTAGTATGTCCTTTTCCTTTTTTGTTACCTGAAAAAGTCATGATCAGTCCTAGTTTCCTAGTTGCCAGTCAATGCTTTTGTCACCATGTGATCAATTTTATATGAGTGTGTGTGTATGTGTGTGTGTGTGTGTGTGTGTGTGTGTGGTTCGATATTAGAGTTGAGCATTTTTTCTGAGCATGGCAGAAAACTTTGGCAACTTATCTCACAGACTTACAGTATATGTAAGTTTTCTTTGAAAATCATCTACTATCTAAAAAAGTACCCCTGCAAATTGTTACAGAAGGATTTGTATCTTAAACATTGCTAAAGAAAGGAACAGAACATTTAAAAGTTATATATTTAATAGAACTGGTGGAAGGGTAATGCTATTTGACAAGAAACCAAATACTGTTTATGAAAACATAAAATATGGAAGTATGTTAAGAATATTTAGTGGAGGAATGCATAAGTAGTGTTATTAATATATAGTACCCTCTAAAATACAGATAAGTTGCTTAAAAATGGAAATTGAAATAGTGAAAAACAATATGGTGAGACAAAATAACAAGTTGCAGGTTTTTAAATTACTGTATTTACACAAGAACAAGGCATCATCTGATGAATGTTTTACTTCTTTATTTTTCGTTAAGGAATATGGTGGTCAAAATTTGGGAGCTAATATAATAAAAGTGAATAGAATAAAACATATACCATCCAACATAAATATTGTTAAAACTGTGTAGATTTTTTCCAGACATTTTTATAGTATGGTATAGGTGTAAAGTTGCGATATTCTTATTCACTGTATCTTTAACATTTCCTAGGTCAATACATTTTTATCTATAATTTTTCTTTAAAAAATGATACTACCAAAGAATTCTCTCAACACCATTTTACAGAATCTACATGAATCACTTCTGTTTGGGAAAAACTGGTGTGAGTTGCTTGTGAAAATTCATCTTATTACCTTCCTAGTGTCTTGTTCATCCTGAGTTCTTAATCTTAGTGAAGAATACTACCATAAACTCACTAGTAACTCATGTTGAAATGGAAGGTGAACTTGACCCCTTCCCCTCCTTTAATGAGCAGAGGACTTGAATTTAATTGCCTTTCTTAACCCACAATAGCATTAGTGTTTTGAAAAATGACTTTCATCTAAAATTACTACCACAGCTTAATTGGGTGCCATCCCACTACTCTTCAATTGATGCTTCCCTGTGCCACTAGAGAAATTCTTCTAAAAACGGATCATGACTCTTGTTTTACACGCTTTATTGTTTCTCTTTGATTTTAGAATAAAGTTCAAACTCCTGAAATACGGATTCTAAATGCCATAGTCCATTAAAGTGGCTATAACAAAATAGCACTGGGTGCCTTATAAACAGCAGAAATTTATTGTTCACAATTTGGGTGGCTGGAAGTCTGAGATCAGGGTGCCCCAGAAAGGTCAGGTGAGAGCTTTCTTCCAGGTCAGAGATCTCTTGTATCCTCACAGGGTAAAGGTTACAAGTGGCAAGGGAGCTTTCTCAGATTTCTTTTTTTAAGGACACTTATCTCATTCATGGAGGGTCTACCATCATGACCTAAGCACCTCCCAAATCCTCACCCCCAAAACCCATCATCTTTGGAGGTTAGGATTTCAATATATGAATTTGGGGGGAACACAAACATTCAGGACATGGCACTGAGATTCACTGTGATCTATAGGCCTAAGGTCCTTTATGACCTCAGACACATTAAAACTTCCTAAGCATCTCTTTCTTGGCTGGAGCGCTTCATAATTGTTTTTATATTAGATAGAACTTTTCTTTCCAATCCCAGATGAATGTCACACCTACTGAAAAATATCCTCTGAATCCAATTAGCTTAGATTAAGTAATCCAGTTGCATTTGATGGATATTGCTTGATTGTACTTCTGTGTTAGGTTGTCAGCCCAGTGAGGACAGAATTTATGTGAAGGTATCTCAAAGCTTATCAGACAGCCAGGCACATAAGCACTTAATAAATCACCCATTATTCAAGTACGAAATTAAAGAACATTGTAGTTATTTCCATTTTTGACTGCTATAGGCAATATGTTTACTAGTATTATATGCATACATGATGAATTATTTACTATTTTCTAGAATTTAATTTTAACCCCCCAAAAATAATGTTTGACATTTTTGAGGTAGCAAGCTCAGAATGGGCTTAAATAGTCATGGGACTCATACCCAAATACATATGGAGATAGGAGTAGACTCTAAACATACAATGTTAATGTTATATTACATTTTATATCATTAGTGTAGAAAATTCAAACTCCTTTTCAAAAGGAGATTGAGTACCTTTGTATTAGAATAAAAAAGAAGATAACGGTTTTATGTAGGGAGAGAGCAGAAGGTCTGGAATTAGGAGACCCTGATGTCTCTTACTGCAAATATGGATATTAACAAAGTAACAATTTGCAGGTCACCTAACCTTTCTAAGACAAGTTCTAGCTTCCATCTCTAGTAATTAAGAAGTTGCATTAAATGAACTAATAAATTCAGTATTTATGGAAGAAGTCCTTAAAAGAGTGGCATAAGATTGAAATGGATATTTAAATAGGAATATTCTGAGAGTCTAGTTCTAAGTTCAGTTGATTTGAGCAATTTCTTCACCTCTCTATTACTGAAGTTAAATATCAGTTTAATTTTCCTAGTGGCATGGTGGAGTAAATGTATATGTGTGCATATATGCAAATATATACAACTTTAAGAATAGCAGTCCATTAGAGTTTAACTCGTGATTTTTTTATTTCAGAAAATTTCTGACTACAATTACTTTAATAAATCCAATTATGTTCATTATTTCTTACCAAATTTTGTTTCATAAATATGGATACTTAATAGGGTATGATACATAATTAGTATTTGAAATCATAACAACTTATACTTTGTGTGACACATTATACCATCAGTATAAAATAACTAGAATTAAAATACAGATATAATGTTTATTATTTTTATTATTTATTTTTTAAGCTTTGTTTATTTATTTGACAGAGAGAAACACAGGGAGAGAGGGGAAAACAAGCAGGGGGAGTGAGAAAGGGAGAAGCAGGCTTCCAGCTGAGCAGGGAGCCCAATGTGGGGCTCAATCCCAGGACCATGAGATCATGATCTGAGTTGAAGGCAGATGCTTAATGACTGAGCCACCCAGGAACCTCCAGATATAATTTTTAAAATGATTTTACAAGTCTAGAGTCAAATGTACTCTCCATATATGTCATGTATGTATGCACACATATAGGTACACAAACACTTGTATTTGTGTGTGTATACCATTAAGCATAAAATTGTGAATGTTTTTTTTCTTTAATTGCAATTTATTTCCTCAATAAAATAATAGAATAACATTGTATTTTAAAAAATATGTCCCCCGGGGTGTCTGGATGGCTCAGTCTTTAAGCATCTGCCTTCAGCTCAGGTCATGATTCTATATACAGTTATAGATAAAAAATGTTATTAAGTGACAAGCCTACAGACACATATTTATAAAAGAATAGAGATAAGGTTTAAATTTCCATTTCCAAATCATATAATCACAGTGGTCACATAACATGTATATATATTAAAACATTATATTTTATCTTAGTTTATTGAAAACATTTTAATTTTGTGTTATGGAATGGAATATTATTTAAAAATGTAATTACATTAAAATTAGTTAAGGACAACCAGAAAAATCTTCATTAAATAAATACTAAAATAAGTTTTATAATTATAAAAACAAAAGTTGACTTTTACCCTGGAAATTAACACAGATTTGATTAAAAAAATATACAGATAACTTGCAAAGCAGTTATCAGAATATTGACATATTTCTTACTAATAGATAAAAGTAAAATTGGATCATCTCTGAAATAGTGGGCATGATTATAACTATTTCCCTCTAGTAATAGCAAAGGATCATTGCTTTTCCTCTTAAAGTACAAATTTAATTAAGGTTGTGTTTAATTTAAATATCAAAAAATTTTTAAGCCAAATAAATCCAATTCATTTTAAAGAGCAATTTATGTGCTGTGTAATAAGCATGACACAGTGGCTTCTCAGGTGAAGCAGAAAAATAAAGATGGCTATATTTAATTTTTAAGAGATGTGACACATAACATCAAAACTGACCTTAAATACGAAATCTCTATGATTATATAAATTAGAGAGCCTCCTGGGTAACTAATATTGTGAGAGTTACACTGCTGAAATGGAAAAAGCAAAGTTGACAAGCAATGAGATTAAGCATAAGGGCATAGAGTGCACTTCCTAATGCTTGACTTCAAGAGGCGATATAATGTAACAGAGCCCCCTGCTTTTTAATAAACTTTCACTTACTATTTTACCATTTCCAAGTATTGTTTCATAGATGGAAATAAGTTTTCATAGTATATATTATATTAATATATTTGAAATTCATCAAGAAAAAGCCAAGTCCTTAAATCATATATTCATCATGTTCTTTCAAGAAACAGTAAGATAGGCACCTGGGTGGCTCAGTCATTAAGCATCTGCCTTTGGCTAAGGTCCTGATCCCAGAGTCCCATGGTGGAACCCCACATCAGGCTCCCTGCTGGGTGGGAAGCCTGCTTCTCCCTCTCTCACTCCCCCTGCTTGTGTTCCCTCTCTGGCTGTATTTCTCTCTGTCAAATAAATAATTAAAATCTTAAAAAAAAAAAAAGAAAAGAAAAAAGAAACAATAAAATAGACATTACTTAATTGCTATTTTTGTGTTTTACTCTGTACCATTTTACCGGCATTTGAAATGACTTCCTATATCTTGTTTAAGAGTAAATGAGGAGCATGTGCATAATTAACTGAGTGCAAAAGTTGATTTGGCCTTATCACCTCAGTCATCGTTATTTTTATCTGATCTTTGTTTTTTAAGATTTTATTTATTTATTTGACAGAGAGAAACACAGCTAGAGAGAGAACACAAGCAGGGGGAGTGAGAGAGAGAGAAGCAGGCTTCCCCCCAAGCAAAGAGCGCAATGTGGAGCTCGATCCCTGGTCCCTGGGATCATGACCTGAGCCAAAGGCAGTCCCTTAACCAACTGAGCCACCCAGGCGCCCCGGTATGATCTTTTGGTAAGAGGATGATCAGAGTTGTTGCCACAACTGTGAACCCATAGCTCATTTCACTGAATTAAGAAGCAAAACTAATACTGAAAGAGCTCATACTTTGAAGAAATTAAGTACATAATTAAGTGAATATATTAAATCTAAATTATTAAGGAATATATTCAAACAATTTTGAAATGTTAAAATATATTGCTCTTTATAAAACAATCAGATTGTTATAACCAAATCACATTCAGATTCTTGGTGGTGGTGGTATATTCTGACTGGTGATACTTTCATAATTAACTAGATTATACAATAGAGTAGACAGACCAAAGTATTTCAATTTTTCTCTCATTTTTATTTTCAATATCACTTGCTGAAAATTTTAAAATACACTTCTTAGATCTTCTTAAGATATGCAAATGCTTATTTCCACTGAGAGTTTTAGACCACCTCTGTTAAAATTTTTCCATAATGCACTATATTCCATCCTATAATTCAATAATAGATCTTGTCACTTCTATTACTAATGAATGTGTCTACCCATGCTATCAAGAATTAAAATTATATCTTTAAGGTTGTGCTTTAATAGCTCTAAATTTAGCCAATTATTCTATTAAATTGCTAACTAGAGACAGGCAAGGGATATAATTCAGGAACTACAGTGGCTCTATATTTAGACCAATATTTTGGTTCACTCTCTATATAAACTGAACTTATCTGATAGTTCAGGCATTCTACCTTCCCAATAGTGGACAATTTTTGATTGTCCTAAAATTTCTTGATAATTCACATATAAATATCCAAATAGAAGCAGAGCTGCCAAATCTTCCATGTAATTCAATCATTAAGGATTAATTAATGGGGCCTCCACCATATTCAATTAAAATAAATTTATATAAGAGTTTTTGAATGTTATTCACTGAAAAAATGAATATTTTGATAATACAATACATTATTGAGTAAAATAAAAGTCAAAATTAGCTGTTTTCAATCCCTTTGCAGGACATATGTTAAATTTACTAATAAATTTTTGAAACAACCTATAAAAATGTTACAATTGAACTGATTTAACATAGAAATGAATACTTCAGGGGCTCCCGGGTGACTTGTCAGTTTAGCTTCCAGCTCTTAATTTGGCTTAGGTCATGATCTTTGAGTTGTGGGAATGAACCCCATGTGGGGCTCTGTTGAGTCTGCTTGAGATTCTGTCTTTCCCTCTCCCTATGCCCTTCCCCCAGTTCATGCTCTCTGTTTCTAATTCATATAAATAGAATCTTAAAAAAAAAAAGAAAATACTCCATAATATTCAGTTATATTTACTATAAACTTCCAATTAGGAATTTATTATTCACAATCTTTCAGAGGACTATACTTCCTTTCACTCTAACCCACAAATATGTGTGTATGCAAATCTTTCAATACATGTATATGTTTATAAGCATGTATGAATATGCATTCACTTATATACTAAGACACATTAATTAGAATAAGGCTTAAAATACGTAACCAAATGAATATATTGCAGTACCTCTAATTTATAATATTTTATATTTTTAACATACACTCAATATCATTTCAGGTCTTCTTTATCTGGTATTTTACTACTTATTTTTTTAATAGGCATTATTTATAAATCTTTATCTTTAGACTAGTCTTATGAGGCAGAGCAAAAAAAAAAAAAAAAAAAGAAAGAAGGAAAGAAAAAAAATTGAGGATGAGACTTATTCCTGACAAATATGACCCATGTATATTAATTCTACAAATAGCGTGTGTTTGAGGATTAATCAAAGTTTATGTCTGCACGTTTTCCACTTCTCTCTGATTTTTACTAGGAAGGCAAATTTAACTGAACTTGGGAATTTGCAAATGTAAACACTATGCAAATAAATGTTATGTTTCATGCTGTCATTTGCATTCTGATTAATATGGTTAATTTACTTATTGTGTAACTTATTTAATTTTTTGAGTGCATAAAAATACTCAATGGCCTATATAAATACTTGGCATTACTTAAAAATTATAATTATTGTTCACATATATAACTTCAAATAATATATATCCACTATTGAACATCTTTTCTATAATTGTTAAAATCTTAGTTCTAGTAAAATATCTTTGAATTAGCCCTTTTGCCCAAAAAGTTTAAAAAGCAAACATTAATGAGTACCTAATGGTAATTCTAATTTTATTGAAAAATAATAGTTTTATCAATTTGATGACAGGTGTCATTTCTAATGAAATATTAATATTTATATTTCTTCTTGAAAATTCTCTTGTCTGTTTAACTTGCAATATTTGAACCTCCCTAAAGCTACTGATAATAATGATTATTATTATTTCAGAAGATTTTATTTACTTATTTGACAGAGAAACACAGCGAGAGGAAACACAAGCGGGGGACTGAGAGAGGGAGAAGCAGGCTTCCCACTGAGCAGGGAGCCTGATGTGGGGCTGGATCCCAGGTCTCCAGGATCATGACCTGAGCCGAAGGCAGTTGCTTAACCAACTGAACCACCCAGGTGCCCCTGAAATAATTATTTTCAATCCTACTAAATACCTATATTTTTAATCAATTATGCAGAATTAAGTGAAGACTACAAAAATACCTTTTTCATATTTTATAGACCAATTTTGAGGGAGTATGGATCATAGATTTTTGTATATTCCTTATGACTTCAGTTTAAATTTGCTCAGCTACTTCCTTAAGGACTAGAAATTATACCTATTGATGGTTTTATGCTTTAATAACTTTTTAGCTATCATCATAAGGATATTTTATGCTTTTAAAGTTGTCACTTATCATTTAGAAAATTTGGTTTTTTTTATAAAATATGAAAACCAATGAATGGAAATAGTTCTAATATGTATGCATTTTTTTAAGAAAATGAAAACAATTTAACCTGTGGATGAAACAGAAAACTGATTCAAAAAAAAAATCTCCCAAAGAAATAGAAATATGATTCTTTTTCTCAGAAGATACTTAAAGGCTAACAAGTAGTTCTGCTATAAAATAAATTTGAACATCAGAACCTGTCTGAAAATGCATTGTCCTTATATCAGGCAGAATTGTAAGATTAAGGATTTTAAGATTTAAGATTTAACATCTTGTTCAGTGCTATGCCCATCAGAATCCCAATGACATTTATAGAGAAATAGAGTAAACAATCCTAACATTCATATGGAATTACAAAGTACTTAGAATAGCTTTAAAAAAGTACAAACAAAAATAAAAAAAGAAAACATAAAAAAAGAAAAAGTTTAAAGACTCATACTTTCTGACTTAAAAACATTTTACAAAACAACATAGTCAAAATAGTATGGTACTGGTGTAAAGACAGACATATAGTCAATAAGCCAGAGAGTCCAGAAATAAGTAAGTAAGTAAATAAATAAATAATATTAATATATATCATGTATATGTAAATATACATATATTTATGTATAAATATACATGTTTTATATATCATATATAAAAATATATATCATATATATAACTATAGATGAAATGATTTTTGATAAGAGGGCCAAAGCTATACAATGAGGAAATGTTAGTCTCTTTAACAAGTCATTTTGGGAAAACTGGATATTTGCATGCAAAAGAATGAACTTGGACCTTCATCGTAGACTACACAAAAATCAAGTCAAAATGGATTAAAGACTTAAATGCAGTTTCTGAAACTCTAAAACTCTTAAAAGAAAGCTTGGGGAAAATCTTCATAACATTGGTCTTGGCAATGATTTCTTGAATATGACAGCAAAAGCATTATTCCTGAAAGCAAAAACAGAGATGTAGAACTAGGTCAAGCTAGAAATCTTCTGTTTTCAGCAAAGAAAACAATCAACAAAGGAAACAAAAGATTTTAAGATAACACAGGAAATGGGAGAAAATATTTGCAAACTATGCATCTGATAAAAATTCAATCTCCAAAACATATAAGGAACCCCTACACTCGAGAGCAGAGAAATACAGGGGACCTGGGTGGCTCAGTTGGTTAAGTGTCTGCCTTCAACTCAAGTCAAGATCCCAGGCTCCAGGGATCAAGCCCCACATTGGGCTCCCTGCTCAGCAGGGAATCTGCTTTTCTCTCTGCCCCCCCCCATTTATGCTCTTTTTCTTTGTCTCTCTCAGATAAATAAAATAAATCTTAAAAAAAAAAAAACACAAAGAAACAACTCGATTAAAAATGAACAACAAATTTGAGTAGACATTATAACAAAACAGAACATGGTAATGGCCAAAAGGTACATAAAGGGATGATCAACAACACCAGTCATCAGCGAAATACAAATCAAAATCACAATGAGACATCACCTCACACTTGTTAAGATGGCTACTTTGTTAAAAACAAAACAAAAAAAACCACCAACTGTTTGTGAGTATATTAAAAACTGGAATCTCTGTACACTCTTGGTAGGAATGTAAGGTGTTACATCCACAATAGAAAATACTATGGAGGTCCCTCAAAAATTAAAAATAGAGTTACCTTGTAATCCAACAATCCATTTCTTAATATAAAAAAAAAATTCAAATCAGGACCTCAAAGAGTTATCTCCATGTCCATATTCACAGTAACATTATTCACAATAATGAAGGTATAGAAACAACCTATGAATGAATGGATACAGAAAATGTGGTACATATATTCAATGGAATATTATTTAGCTTTTAAAAATAAAATACTGTCATTATGCAGCAACATGGATGAATTTAGAGGACTATGCTAAGTGAAATAAGACAGTCACCGAAGGACAAATATTACATGAATCCACTTATATGGCTTATCTGAAATAGGTATTTGAAATAGTCACATCCAAAGAAGGAGAGAGTACATTGATGGTTTCCAGGGGAAATGGGAATTTGTTGCTCAGAAGGAATAAAACTTCAGTTTTGCAAGATGATTAAATTCTAGAGATCTGCTGTACAAACTGTCCCTATAGTTAACCATACTGTATTGTGGGCTTAAATTTTTGTGTAGATCTTCTCATAATTTAAAAAAAAAAAAGATGACTTTTGTAACCTTTGCCTCTGGCATTACACCAGTGATTATTTTGCACGACAAAAATATATTTTGCAGATGTAGTAAAGATTACTAATTTGATGAGTAGATAGAGACATTGTCTGAGTGGGTGTACTCTAATCCCATCTTTATAAAGGTGATAATTTTCTCAGACTGGTGGCAAAAGAAATCAGAGAAATTTGAAGCATGAAGAGGATTCAACCCACCATTGCTGGCTGGAAGATAGAGGTGACCATATGAGCAGGAATGCAGTAGGCTTATAAAATCTGAGCGTGGTCTCTGGTTTAACAAGAAAGGAAACCAGAATCTCACTCTTAATAAGCAAAAAGAGCTGAATTCTGCCAACAACCTGAATGAGTTTGGAAGCAGATCCCTCCAGGTAGGAACCCATTAGACCCCTTGTTTATGCCTTGTAAGACCTTTTGCAGAGGTTGCAGATAAGCTTGACCAGACTTCTATTCTGTAGATTTTTCAAGACTTTTATAGACAATTCTATCAGTTTTGTTGATTACACTCTTATTTGATATTGCATCAAGAGATTGGAAGAAAAAAAACACATAACTCTTGAGCTTACACTAGACTAGCAGAAAAATGTTAACAATAAAATATGTTTAAGTTACTCTCTCCTAAACTTAGAAAGTACCTTTTTTCAATATTTGAGCTTGTACAGACACACACACACACACACACACACACACACACACACACACACACATACTTCATTCTCTAGTAAAAGCTGAAGGTTGATTTTCTTAAAACCTTGCTTTGTTGATGCCAATATTCTGTTCATTTTACAATGTCATTAATTGTCTTACTGTTCACTTTCTGTTGTCTACAAAATAAAAGTTTATTCATTGTTCTGATAATTAAACACTCATATATCAGACTTCAGCCAAACAGTACCGGTGTTTGGTTTTTTCTTTTCTTCCTGCTGCAATATTAGAGAATAGATGATCTTTCGATTCTGTTAGGTCTATTGTGTTGTTGTTGTTGTTGTTGCTGCTGTTGTTGTTGTTGTTTTGTACAACACAAACACTGAGATTATATTTCCCTTTTCATATATAGACTTCACTGTGTATTATTTCTTCACTCAAATTATATTTCTATCCTAGGATAGAAATAACTAAGAACACAGCAGATAGAGTAAGGGAAGAAAAAGAATATACTAACACTTCCATTAAACAAGGGGATTAAGATATATATCAGGTTTTTTTTATAGCATGACCATTCAGTTCCTCTTTTATTACACAAATATTGATTGACTATGTTCTGTGTTCTAGAATGACACTAGGCCAGGTACCTTCCTGAGTATAAGGGAAACATTTCCTTAAATGTACACTATTATCCTGGAAAATGTTCAAAGAGTGACTTATCATTGTTACTGATTAAATACAATAAATACCTTCTCACCTCCATGACCAAATTTTTCCCTATATTTATAAACATTTTAAGTTTGAAACTTATAATAGTTGCATGCTGAAGAAACAAAAGTAAGAAGGAGATATTTTTGTCTTATATTGCTGAAAAGTTGGGCAAGAATAAGTTCAAATGGCTAAAATGATGTTGTCATCTTTTTCTCTAATCTCTGAATTCCATTTTCCTTGATTTTAGTTCCTTTTTTTCATGCAAAGTTCTGGATTTAAACAAATTTAGATGGAAATATGAAAGGTGCCAAATAAGGCCAAGCCAGATGGCAAACTGATTTTTCTAAGATTTTGTCCATCTCCAGAAATCTCAGCAACTCTTTCTCAGAATCAAGAATCATAGAGGCAGGCTGACATATTTGTGTTCACTTTACTATGAACCAATCACTTTGTCCAGGGGACTGGTCTATTTAGCTCCCTTTGACTCACTTGTTCTTCCTTGTACAAGGTAAAGACAATGCACTAACTCTCACCAGGAAAGACGTTTTATTACTAGAAAGAGAAAAAAATGGAAAGTATATAGTTACAAATCTAGTAGATTTCCCACTAGAATTTACTGTCAGCCAGTATAATGTATTTGCTTTGATTTGGTGGTATCAGGGTTTTCAAACTTTTCTTCATGTCATTTTATTCACATATCAAACTCTTTTTCCATTTATATTAGAGTATGCTGCTGTCTTCTTCGCTTTTTGAAATCCCTCTTATCTATGAAGTTACAGTTCAATTTATATATCCTATATGAAGTCTTTTCTACATTAAAATAATCTCCAGTTACCTTAGTGCTTTATGGTATTTAATATTGCTCTTAATTATTTTTATACATTACATTGCCAATAAAACCTTAAACAACAATGTATCTCTTGGAATGTGCTTGCATATTAGAGAAATAATGGCTTTCTTATGGTGTTCAAAAGAACATTTCTTAATTACAAATGGCTTTTTAAATGGAGTGCTTCCCACATATAGATATATGCAGGCACATCCAAAGCTATGTCTTGCTCTGCAATGGAGCATTAGATAGGAGTATTCAAGCCCCTAAGGTGACTTACTTTAGTCATACAAAATAAAATGTATTTATTCTGCCAGGGCACTTACAGCTGCCTGTGTCTCTGTCTTATCACAACAAACATCTCAGGACATATTCTAAAAGATTTTTTAAATCCTATTGGAATTTGAAATATACATAAAAGGACTTTAGCAGATGTGTTGATTTAGAGCATATTTGTCCAGACAATACAAAGTATCAGTTAGATGAGAGAGGGCTTAAGTAGGTGAGTGAAAGAGATACTTAACAAACTTGCTCCTTTCTAAAATGTTAAGCCTACCTTAAAATTAAAGCTCCTCATTCTTGTTTCAACAAATTTAATTATAATGATTTCTAGGTTTCTACAATGTGTGACTAAATGAAACAAAATCATTTTTGACACTTTCTGAAATCCCTGGCAAACAGGACTGTCTATTTTTGTTTAAAAAGGCTGAGAAAAAGGATGCCAACACATATTCCTGGTTCATATACTAAGCTTTCTGTTAGATCATGAATAATGAGACATCTGAGAGATGTTACCCTCATCTTTTCTGAAATTTGGAAGCTTTTATTAGACGGCCTGATATATTTCTTATTGAATTAGTTCATAACTAGTTCAATGTGATTAGAGGAGCTAGAGACAAATTTTGAACTCTGAAATTAAGGAAAATTACAGGGAAGATATTTTCTATAGATATCTTAATGATGAGGTTAAACAGAAACAAAGCTAAACTTAAAATTTCACATTAAGCAAAAATAAATGTGTAATTAAAGAAAAAATAATAAAGAAAAGGGAAGTTAAAATTGCTCTGTCCCTGTAAGAGAAATGTTAAGGTTATGATTTTTCATATTTTAAGAACATATTTTTATGTATGAGCTAAGAAATTTCTCTGAGGTAGGACAATTTGTAAATAAAAATCTTAGTTTGCTTATGATGTTGTCTTCATGAACTCTCCAGATTCTATTGAATAAAAAAAAAGTGAACCATGATTTTTGGATCAAAAGGATGAAAGAAAACTTATTACACATTAGAATGTTCTGCTATGACATTATAACTAAAGAAGAAAAATATTGAATTATTGATTTAATTTTGATCAATAAAATATTGATTAAAATGCTTAAATATTTTCTGACTGGATAAATAATGTCTACATACATAAATAGTCCACATATATTATTCCTTTGGAACTTTTTTTAACAGTGTGAACATTTTAAATTAAATTTCTTAATTGTATAAGTAAATCTGTATTCTTAGTTTTTTGCAGATGTATAGAAACTAGTGTGTTAAAACAGGGCTTTTCACAAAACCACTTACATTTTATGCTATTTAAAAGAAAGCACCAAGGCACCTGGATGACTTGGTAGGTTAAGCATCTGCCTTTGGCTCAGGTCATGAACCTGGGATCCTAGAATTGAGTCCTGTGTCAGGCACCCTGCTCAGTGGAGAGTCCCCTTCTCCCTCTGCCCCTCCTTCCTGCTCATCTCTTTCTCAAATGAATAAACGAATCTTGAAAAATAAAATAAAATAAAGAAGTATTGTTTTTCTTAACATAATCTTAAAAACATAGTATCAACCACATGATATATTCAAAATATTTTTCTGAAATATCTCTAGAAAAACTTTAGTGTATCATTACTGTATATTACATTTTATATACTATAAGAATTTTCCACTCATGTATTTTTATATTCAATGATGTATGAAAACTTTATACTTTCATATTTGTGTATACTCAATACTACAACACAGTTCCAACTAGTGTCACATATCTTAAGTATTACAGTAAGTCTTTTTGTTTGCTATGTTTAAGAGCAGCATGTCATAAACTTATTTACTATATCAGAAAAGTTTCAAAGAAGAACTACAGTATAAAATAAGTATGGCTTATTTGGCTGGACTTCAATTTTCTTTAAATCTACTCATTTCTTTTTTTTCTCTATAGTCAAATTGAACATCCATTCTTTCCACTTAGTCTTTAGTGCACTTTGTTTCCCATTAGGCATTAAGAAACCTTTAGCTTAAGTACTGCACTCTAAAATGTATTTTTCTTAAGTAGACTTAATAATATATTTCTAAACCTTTCCCCATATTACCTTCCTCTGTAAAGGTGACTAAATAGTCACACTATGAAATTGATTACTTGGGCAATGAAGCAGAGCATAATATTTGATTTTTAAAGATAATTCTCTGTCCTGGAACAAGCTAGCTCTATTACATAAAGTTTCTTTCTACTTTTCATAATGCTAAATACTCAAAACAAGGGAAAACATCATTTGTCATTTGAGTTCAAATATATTTAGCATTAATAAAATAATTTGGTATATCATCATATATTACAATAGTAATGTTTATAATTATAGTCAGTATTTAAGTATGTTTTTTTAATAAAGATCTTATTTATTTAAGGATTTATTGATTTATTTGACAGAAAGAGAGGGAGAGAGAGAGAGAGAGAGAGAGAGAGAGAGAGAGAGAGAGAGATCACCAGTAGGCAGAGAGGCAGGCAGAGAGAGAGGAGGAAGCAGGCTTCCTGCCAAGAAGAGAGCCCAACGTGGGCCCCTGGGAACATGCCTGAGCTGAAAGCAGAGGCTTTAACCCACTGAGCCACCCAGGTGCCCAAGATTTTATTTATTTATTTGACAGAGAGAGAGCGATCATAGGCAGGTAGAGAGGCAGGCATAGAGAGAGGAGGAAGCAGGCTCCTTGCTGAGAGACAGCCCAATGCAGCCTCGATCCCAGGACCCTGAGATTATGACCTGAGCTGAAAGCAGAGGCTTTAACCCACTGAGCCACCCAGGTTCCCTTAAAGACGGTTTTTAATGGCCAAAAAACTGTATTTATTTGCTGTCACTGATTCACTTGTTATCATATTTGTTTCAGTCATTCAGTATTTATGGATAATTTAATATATAGTTGTTTACCATGATTATACTGAGGCCAAAACAGATATCTTTTCCCTTAAAAAAGTGATTATGACTAAGCCATCAACCTCAATCAAATAAGAGAAAATATCTTTATGCTTTAATGTGAATAGTGTTGTAAAGAGTTATAAAACATTCTGTGTTCAGTAATAAGTATTCCTAAGGTTATATTTCTATTATATGTCATTGAGAGGAAGCTAAATTGAAGAGGATTAATTCAACATAGTACTAGAAGCCCTAGCCTCAGCAATCAGACAACAAAAAGAAATAAAAGGCTTCTGAATCAGCAAAGAAGAAGCAAACTCTCCTTGCAGATGATATGCTATTTTATGTGGAAAACCCAAAAGACCCCACCCAAAACTGTTATAACTCATACAGGAATTCAGTAAAATGTCAGGATATAATATCAATACACAGAAATTAATTGTGCTTCTATACTCTAACAACAAGATAGAAGAAAGAGAAATTAAAGAGTTAATCTCATTTGCAATTGCACCCAGAACCATAGATACCTAGGAATAAATCTAAGCAAAGTGGCAAAAAATTTGTACTCAGATTCAAACTATAGAATACTCATTAAATAAATTGAGGAAGACACAAAAAAATGGAAAAATGTTCCATGCGCATGATTTGGAAGAACAAATATTATGAAAATGTCTATGCTATCTAGAATATCTGCATATTTAATGCAATCCCTATCAAAATACCAACAACTTTTTTTTTCACAGATATGAAACAAATAGTCCTAAAATTTGTATGGAACCAGAAAATACCCTGAATAGCTAGAGGAATTTTTAAAAAGAAAAACAAAGCTGATGGCATCACAATGGACTTCAAGCTTTACTATAAAGCTATAATCATCAAGACAGTATGGTACTGACACAAAAATAGACACATCGATCGATGGATAGAATAGAGACTCAAGAAATGAACCCTCAACTCTATGGCTAATTACTCTTCAACAAAGCAGGAAAGAATGTCCAATGGGGAAAAAAAAAAAAAGACAGTCTCTTCAATAAATGGTGTTGGGAAAATGGGCAACCACATGCAGAAGAATAAAACTGGACCATTTCCTTACACCACACACAAAAATAAACTCAAAATGGATGAGAGACTTAAATGTGATATAGGAATCTATCAAAATTCTTGATGAGAACACAGGCAGCACCCTCTTTGGCTTCAGCCTCAAAAAATTCTTCCCATACATGTCTCCAAGGCAAGAGAAGCAAGAGCAAAAATGAACTATTGGGACTTTCAAAATAAAAAGTTTTGCATTGCAAATGAAACAGTCAACAAAACCAAAAGATGACCCACAGAATGGGAGAAGATATTTGCAAATGACATATCTGATAAAGGACAAGTATCCAAAATCTATAATGAACTTATCAAACTCAACACCCAAAGAACATATAATCCAATTAAGAAATGGGCAGAAGACATGAACAGACATTTCTGCAAAGAAGGCATCCAAATGGCCAAAAGGCACATGAAAAAGTACTCAACATCCCTTGCATCAGGGAAATACAAATCACAACCACAATGAGATACCACCTCACACCAGTCAAAATAACTAAAATTAACAAGTCAGAAAATATGGAGAAAGAGGAACCCTCCTAAACTATTGGTGAAAATGCAAGCTGGTGCAGCTACTCTGGAAAACCATATGGAGGTTCTTCAAAAAGTTGAAAACAGAGCTACCCTACAACCCAGCAACTGGTCTGCTGGGTATTTGCCCCAGAGATTCAAATGTAGTGATCTGAAGGGGCACACACACCCCAAAGTTTATAGCAGCTATGTCTATAATTTCCAAACTATGAGGAGAGACAAGATGTCCATCAACAGATGAATGGGTAAAGAAGATGAGAATCTCTCTCTCTCTCTCTCTCTCTCTCTCTCTCTATATATATATATATATATATATATATATATATATATACACATACATACATACATACATACCATGGGATATTATGTAGCCATAAAAAAACAAAATATTGCCATTTGCAATGATGTGGATGGAACTAGAGGGTATTATACTAAGCAAAATAAATAAGTTAATCAGAGAAAGAAAAATATCATATGATCTCACTGATGTGTGAAATTTGAGAAACAAGGCAATGAGTCATAGGGGAAGAGAGGGAAAAAAATGAAATGACAAAATCAGGAGGGAGACAAACCATAAGAGTCTGTTAATCTCAGGAAACAAACTGAGGGTTGCTGAAGTGGAGGGGGATGGTAGGGATAGGGTGGCCGGGTGATGAATGTTGGGGAGGTTATGTGCTATGGTGAGTGCTGTGAATTGTGTAAGATTCATGAATCACAGACCCATACCCCTGAAACAAATAATGAATTATATGTTAATAAAAATAAATACATTGTATTAAATAAATACTAAATAAATAAACCAAAAACCCAAAGCAAAATCAGATAACACTGATATTACCAAAACACAAAATATTAATGACTGCAAAGCAAGCATTTATATCATCCTTAGAAGTATGCATGTTGATTGAGATTGACTTTATCTCATCTGCATTCAACTAGGTATATCTGGGCAAGGCTGAACTACAAACTCTGTACACACTCATTGTTGGAGCATGGCTAAAGGTAGAATCCAGGCTGAAGCTGCCACTTTCACCAGGGACCTGCTTCATCACAGCAGGTAGCAAAAGCTCTAAAAGGACCCAGGGAAACTGGGCATGCTTCTTTTGGCTTTATTTCAGAACTTGACTTACTATTACCTCTGATTTCTGTCCTTCTTCCAAAGTAAGTCTCATGTTTAGTCAATAAGGTGTATGAAAATAAAATGAATCAACAGGGAAGCCATGGCAAAGTTGGACAGAACAGAAACAATTTAGGGAAATAATACAGTCTATCAAATATAAGGGTGGGTATTCATTTTTTTAAGTTTTAATACCAAAGAAAATGCAAATTCACCAGTGAAGAGGTTTAGTTTACTAGTGCATTTCCATCTTCTACAATTATTTCATCAATGAGGAAATAAAGCATTTGTTTCTTGATTCTTTAAATTGCCATTAGTGAATTTATTTTTTGGTAAAGAAGTCAACCTTTAAAATACCTCTAGAATAATAGAATGCTAACAGAAATAGAAACCAACCATACACTGAGGTTATTTTTGTGAACTATTATGGTGTAATTATAAGAGAGGTAATTGTTCTTGTTTTAAATTAGGAAATAAGATGATTATTTTAAGAGAATGTTTCAGGTTTCTCAGGTTTCTTGTTTCTGTTTCAGGTTTTTGTTTTTGTTTTTGTTTTTTATTGCTGAGTAATAAGTTACCTTAAACTTCATGATATGAAACAACATTCTTTTATCATCTCATAGTTTTTGCTGATGAGACAGACTCAGCTGGGTTTCTGCTTAGTTATATCCAAAGTCAAAGTCAAAATGTTGAGTCAAGATGCCAAGTTCTTATCCAGAGACTCTGGGAAAGAATTCTCTTTCAATCTTACTTGGATTGGTGGCTGAATTCAGTTTCTTGTCATTTTAGGATTGAAGTCCCTGTTCCATGTCTGGCTATCAGCCAGAATCTGCTTTTGATTTCTAAATGTTACCTGCATTTTCTTTTGTATGCTCCCTCCATTTTCCAGGCAGCAGTGGCATGGTATATCTTTCTTGTACTTCAAATCTCTCTGACTTCATCTTCTGCCAACAGTGAGAAAATTTTCTGCTTTCAAAGGGGTCATATGATTAGATTAGCACCACCTGAATAATTTCTGTTTTATGGTCAACTCCTTGGTAATCTTACTTACATTTGGAACTTTTTTTTTTTATGTAACATGACATAATCATGGGACTAACACCTGCAGGTAAGATCATGAGGGACATCTTAAAATTCTGCTTAACACAAGGAAAATTCTTTTTCAGTCATATTTGATATTTAAATTCATTTTGTAGCAGAATTACAGATTAGCCTTTTAAATATTTTTTTCCTCATAAAGCTATCAGATTTCTATTTCTCTAAGGGATTTTTTTCCAGTATGCTATTCAGATGCACCAGTTAAGTTTTCTTCATTATTATGAAGAATTGCATACATATTAGAAAGATTGTCATTTATCACTTTTTCATCTTTTTGACATCATAAGCTGACTTGGTAGACAAAAACTAACATCTTTTAAGGCACAAACATATTAGTGTTTCCCCACAAAATGGTTAGATACATACTCAAAATACCATTAACACGCACATCTTGTCACTCCTTAAAAGGAGGAGCTAAACTAGTTAAAACTGAAATTGTAAAGATTACCTAATATAATTGAATCATTATAGAAGTGTTGAATATATCCAGGGTCTTATTTAGATATAATTAATCTCTGTGCTTACACAGACTATAAAGCTAAGCAGAAGAATCGAAGCCAAAGAATGTCCAGTACAGACTTTCCCACAAAAGAGTATTTAATGATAATACCCAGATCATTAAATTTGGATGCTGAAAATGTTCCAATTACAGAGTAAGCATATTGCTACACAAATGTCTGTACACCTAGAGAAAGATACTACCACAAAGATTAATATTAAAAACACAGTGACCACAAATGCTTCAAAAAAACCCCACCAAACCCAGATCAGTTAACTTGTGAGACATGTTTTAAAAGTTCCTATCCTCTCATCCTCTCTTTCTGTGAAGCACGAATGACCATAATTGTAGATCCCAGGCACCTTAACAATCATTCAATTTTTCCAGGAAGATTTAGTCTTTTGTTTAGAAAATATGAAAAAAAAATCACTTACTAGGACATAAAGAGCTTCTAAAATAGTCACTAATTGGCCATTGTAAATATAAGCAACAAATTTGGTTGTCTCTATGATTTCTAGAGGCTGCCTACATTCCACAAAGTGTGGCTGTTTCTGTTCTTATGTCAGCAATCGTATGGTGAATCCTTTGTGTGCTTCAAGTCTCATAGTCTTCATTGCCTGCCTTATCCCCCATTGATATTCATTTAGCCTGCTACAACCATTCTTTAAGACATGCATTACCACTCTGAGTTGGAATAAATATCTGGTCTTCTGTAGTCAAAAAACCCCAGGGTTTTATGTCACCATATTGTTCATCTAATACCAACTGCAGATGTTGAAACTGTAGCCAGTCATACACACTGCCTCCTTCTTGCGGGAATACTAAACTGGTACAACCCCAGTATGACTTTGGGCTATGGCCACCACCCAGATGCAGGCACTACTACTGAAGAGGCTTAGGCACAACTGAGCAGTGCCATTTTCATTTTATTTAGATTTTTAAAATTTAGTATGCAAGTATTTTGACACAGAGAATTGTGTTAGGATAGAATCCAAATGTGAGTCTTGTACATATCTTCTCTTATACTTTATTCTTGGTAAGTATTAGCTATGTGTAATTAATTTTAGGTCATAATTTTACTGAATGTAACTGTGTCAAAATTTTGACCTATTCATCTTACATGATCATCTTTTCAGGCAATCCCTCTTCCCATTTACATTTTCTCTGTTGGGGATTATGTTTCCAACTGAATAGATAAAATATAAATGCCATGAAGTTGAAAAAACAAAACAAAACAAAACAAAACAAAACCTCAACAGTATACCCCTCCTTCCTCCAATACTTACTCTGCTATTTCCTTGTCTACATTTAGTTAGCCAGTGGAGGCTATCCAAACTATATAATCAGTTTATCATGTCATCAGCTCTCTTCACTTACTGCACTTAAGCATCCATTTTTATGATTGCAGTGAATGACTCATACACGTGACCCTCATAAGCCTACCGATTGCTCAATCGAGAATACATTTTAATTATTATTTAATCTTTCTTTTTAGATTTTAGATCATTGGCATGTCTGTCTACATTGTGATGCCATCCTCTTTCTTTTTTTTGACTCCAAGGCATCAAAGTTTTACTCCAATTTTTCTGACCTTTCATTCTCAAGTGTCTCCACTAAATCCCCTTTCTCTGACCATCCTCTCACTGGTGAGTCCCATTATTGATTGTATCTCCTTAATTTCCCTATGACCACACTACATATCTACTCCCAATTGCTTTATTTTCACTTCTCCCATATGTTCTCATAATTATCAATTCTAAATGTCAATTTATACTACTTTTGTCATTGTCTATATTTCATATTATATTGTTATTTATATTTTAACTATAGTTGCAGGCATATATTTCTATGTCAGCCATATCCTTACTGACCTCACTGAGAGATTCTTCAGACATTCACATTTGACCTAATTCAAAACAAACAAGAAAAATATACAAAATTTCAGTACTTCAGTCTTTATTTTACAGAAAAAAATAAAAATAAAAGGAATTAAGTTATATTTTTAAAGTAAATAACTTTAAGAAGTGGAATTCAAAGGTATTTCAAATGATAAGTAGCACTGAAAAATTTGAGCAAAATTTATGTTTGCATTTCCTTTATGATTTAATCACTGATGGATGAGGATGAATGCTACCTGGAAAATCCACAAATAGGGCTTCCATAATACAATGTAAGCCTACTCATATTAGCAAAACATCATATTGCTCTTGTCCTCTTAAATTTTGATCCATATGATGCCAAAAGAAGACAATGCAGTTCAATAATATCTGAAGAATGGATAAAGAAAATGTAATATAGACATATATATGTGTGCATATATATATAACATAAATATATAACATATATATAGTATATATAACGGAATATTACTCAACCATTAAAAAGAATGAAATCTTTCTGTTTGCAATGACATGGATGGAGCTACAACATATGCTGAGTGAAACAAGTCAGCCAGAGAAAGACAAATACCATGATTTCACTCAGACATGGAATTTAAGAAACAAAGCAGATGAACATAGGAGAAAAAAAAAGAGAGAGAGGTAAATGAAAAAACGGACTCGATTTTAGTGAACAAACTGAGGGTTGTTGAAGGGGAGGTGGGTGAAGGACTAGGTTAAATGGGTGATGGAGATTAAGGAAGGCACCTTTGATGAGAACCATTATCAAATGTTGTATGTAAATAAGAATCACTAAATTTTACACTTGAAGCTAATATTATACTATATATTAATTAACTGGAATTTAAATAAAAACTTGAAGAGAGAAGAGAAATATCCTCTGAGGACATCTGTTATAAGAAAAAGTGAATTTTAAAATAATGTTATCTCATAAATACTTAGAAAAAAATGGAAAGATTTTTAGAAGAAAAGTGACATTTTGATGAGACTAGATTGATTTTTTTAAAAAGAGGTAGGAAATTTAAAAATGGTTAAACCAAGAAGTGTGCTGAAATACAAAAATAAGAAAATAATACCTCAATTATTTGTGGCATTTAAATGTTGCTCTTCTACAATAAGAATATAATGACTTCAAGTCAGATCCCATTAAATGTCTATGGATATTTCATATTATAGAGAAAAGTTTTATTTCATTATTTTAATGGTTTATAACATAATTCTCTGAATATCATTAGTAAAATTTGGCACAACTGACACATAAACATTTTAGCTTACATGGTATAGTCTTACTTTTCTCTAGAAGCAATGGAATGAAATAAGGTTTCAGAGAGAGAGAGAAAGCAATTCTTGATGACTAAATAAGTAAAAAAATAGTATCATTACTTTTTTCCTTGGGGCATGAAATATGGTGAAAGTGAAGGATAAGAAAAGGTGATCATGACTGTGACCTGTGGTCAGCAAAATGATATAGTGTTTTAAATCTACTAGATAAGCCATGTACATCATCAATCTATGAAGTATGGCAGCAGTCTTTATTGGAAAAGAGAAACAGTAAGTATTGAAAGACAAGATAGAGATTGATCCTAGTAAATCTAAGGCACTGCAGAGTGCCTGGGTGGCTCAATGGGTTAAAGCCTCTTCCTTTGGCTCCAGTAATAATCTCAGGGTCCTGGGATCGAGCCCCGCATCGAGCCCCGCATCAAGCCCCACATCAAGCCCCGCATGGGGCTCTCTGCTCAGCAGGGAGCCTGCTTCCTCCTCTCTCTCTGCCTGCTTCTCTGCCTAGTTGTGATCTCTCTCTCTCTCTGTCAAATAAATAAAATCTTTTTTTTTAAAAAATATTCATCACAGAATGTATCTAAATGATAGGGCCTACCTTCCTTGTATTTATAAAGTTATAATGTAACAGTTATGATTAACCAAAAAAAAGTATTTTAATGAGGTAAATCCAGTTATGTCTTCTTTGAGGTTTTTATGTCAGAATTGTACATAAATAGACAATTATTTATTTTGTGATTTCTTTTTTTATAAACTATAAAAGGATACTGAGAATGAAGAATCTGTGTACAAAGTATAGTAGAATTTAGGGGAAAGATAACTGTTTCTTCCTGCTGACTAAATGCTAAATGATCAGTCTGCTCAGATATCAAGCAGTATATGTTGAGGAGTCATCTAAGAAACCCCAAGAACTCTATAAATATTTCAGCATTTTAAAATGGAAGTGGCTTTAAAATTTTAGCTTAAGTAATCTATTTTGAGAATAAAGAAACAAAAGACTGAAAGGGTTAAGTGTAATATGAAATACCCTAGAAATATATTACGATAGCATGCATTTTTGGGTTTTGTAACTAGTGTTATTTCGCATACTTCTGTTGGTTTAGTTTCCCTTTAAAATAAATAAATTCAAAAAAAATTCTACTTTGCAAAGGAGTAAAAGACAAAACTGTAATCTCTCACGCTACCATGGAAATGTCTAATTGCTACTTTTTTAAAGCAAATTAATTTTCTCATATGCTCAATTTAAGTATCATCCAATTTTCCTCTCTGTGGCCTTTTGCTTAAGGAGTAATTACATTGCTGACATTTTTAATTAAAACAGTGCTATCTATTTTAAAAGACATTAAGCCTGCCATTGATTTCAGATCCTGAATAAAATTTTGCTTGATGAATCAGGATATGTGTCTTAATCTATGAAGCCTATATATCAGACAACAATTTAAATTGCATAGTATTCACATAAAAAGTCATTTTTAAAAATTCAATAACATAATTTGAAACTTGGGTCTTAATACAATAAAACAGATATTTAACAGTACACATATATTTCAAATATTATATATATGGCCCATTCTGATGAAACTATCACATAATAATTTTAATTTATAGTTGCAGAATTTAAATTAATTTACAGTCAGAAATGATGTAAGTTATAATTGGAATTATTAATTTACAGTTAGAAACAACATTTTAACATTTTTTGGAGTCTGAGAAAATAATTTGTGGCTTACTGTGTATTTACTGAATACATTTCCAAATTCTGGATAATGTTTCAAACTTTTAATGAGGAGGATCTGTGAGCCACTTAACCAGCACAATGAGAGTGTCAGTAGTGTTATGAAGGATGCTGCTGGGCAAAATGGTGTAGAGGAAATGTGCAATTCAACAAAATGGACCTATGAATCCTGAAAGTGAAGAAAATAATCTCACTGGACAAAAAGAATCTTAGTAATTGTAAATGAGGACAAAGGAGAGATTTAGCCACGCATATAGGAAAAGAATCTCACTTAGAAAATCCCTAAACCAAGGCTCTAACATCTAGAGTTGGACTGTAATCTAATGAATATGAACTTTTATTATAAAATGGAAAAAATAGAGAGAGTAGATCTTAAAAGTTCTCATCGTTTATAACCATGTATGGTGATAGATATAAACTAGGCTTATTATAGTGATCCCCTCTTCTATTTATGCAAATATGGAATCATTGTGCTGTACACCTGAAACTAACATACTATATGTCAATTATATTTCACTTAAAAAGAGTGAAGAAGTATCTATGATCAATTCCTTTAAGTTATGTATACCCTTGACTTTGGTTTCAAAAATAATTCTACTCAATATCTTTCACAATGGACAAATAAAATCAACAAGCATATCTTCAGGTAATAACATTATGGGGAAAATATAGTTCTTATGTATATTCACTGTATAGTAAAAATGGGCTTTAAAACTGAAGATATATCTACAATGTAATGTCTATGGTTACCTACTTATATCCCTCCTGGTGTATTCTTTGTTCTGTAATCTTCACATACTGAAGATAAATAGGTTAAAAGACTCATATATATTCATAATACCTGCATTTAATGTTTAAATTTAGTTTAAATATTTCTTACTTAAAAATTATCTCTTATGTATAGTTGAATATGTAATTACATTGAAATGAGTTCTCTTTTCAGACCATAAACATTGTCTTTATGACACTCATTACTTCATTTTCTTGTCTTCATTTGACCCAACAACACAACATAGACTTAACTTTCCTCCAATAATTTGCTTTGATTTAAATTTCCTCAACTGTTAAGGAATTTGATGTAGTGCATGTATGGCTGGGGGCCATGATTTTTACCACTATGAAAGATTATAGGTGGTAATACATGTTTTCAAAGCTTCATTTTTTTTCTTTAATTTGAGGATTTTTTACCTACTTTTCATATTTTTCAAGTTCTAGGCATTAAGCAGTGGGTGGAATTTAATGATTAAAGCAGCAGATGTTATTAATGCAGATACATCAGCTGCATTAAATTCATATTTAGAAGATGTGATAGTTGGGTAGGGATAAAGTCAGGTCTCTTTTTATTTTGTAATAGGTTCTTTTCATATTGACAGAACACAAAAAATTTCTGCTTTATTAAGAAATTATTTTAGAGGGTCCCTGGCTAGCTCAGTTGGTTAAGCGACTGCCTTCAGCTCAGGTCAAGATCCTGGAGTCCCAGGATCGAGTTCCACGTCAGGGTCCTAGCTCCACAGGGAGTCTGCTTCTCCCTCTGACCTTCTCCCCTCATGCTTTCTCTCACTCTCTCTCTCTCTCAAATAAATAAATAAATAATCTTAAAAAAACCTGAAATTAAAGAAAAATAGAAATCATAACAGTAAGGTGAAGTAAGAAAGAAAAAAGGGAGGAAAAATATTAAATATAACACTCATAAGTCAACATTTGGATAAAAACTGCACATGTCAACTTTTTGCCTAAGGAACAATGAGCCTTGCTAATAAATACAATTGATTGCATTAAAATGAACTCATCTCTTTTGATACTCATCTAATCTAGGAAAAGAAATAAAAATTCATTTCTAAGCAATCTACACATTTAATGCAATCCGTATCAAAATACCATTTTCAAGAATTAGAACAAACAATCCTAAAATTTATATGGAATCACAGAAAACTGAATATCCAAGCAGTCTTGACAAGAAAAAGCAAAGCTGGAGGGATCTGAATCCAGACTTCAAGTTATATTATAAAGCTGTAATGATCAGGACATATGGTACTGACACAAATATAGACAAATAGATCAATAGTACACAAAAATAAATTCAAAACGGATTGAAGACCTAAATGTGAGACAGAAAACCACTGAAATTTTAGAGCAGAACACAACTGGTAACCTCTCTGACATCCGTGGTAGTAACTTTCTTCTAGATATATCTCCTTAGGCAAGGTAAGGAAAGGTAAACATAAACTATTGGGACTTCATCAAAATAAAAAGCTTCTTGATGACAAAGAAACAATCAACAAAACTAAAAGGCAACCTACAGAATGGGAGAAGATCTTTGCAAATGACATACCTGATAAAGGGCTACTATCCAAAATATATAAAGAATTTACAACTTAACACCCAAAAAAACAAATAATCCAATTTAAAAGTGGGCAGAAGATATGAATAGACATTTCTTCAAAGAAGACTTCCATATGGCTAACAGACATATGAAAAGATGCTCAACATCACAATCATTAGGAAAATACAAATCAAAACTATGATGAACTATCACCTTATACCTGTCAGAATGGCTAAAATGCACAATACAGGAAATGACAGGTGTTGTCAACAATATGGAGAAAGGGGAACCCTCCTACACTGCTGGTGGGAATGCAAGCTGGTGCAGTCACTGTACAACACAGTATGGAGGTTCCTCAAAAAGTTAAAAATAGAACTCCCCTATGATCCAGCATTACTGGGTATTCACAATTGCACTACTAGGTATTTACCAAAGAATGCAAAAATACTAATTCAAAAGGATACATGCATCCTGATGTTTATAGTAGCATTATCTATTATCTACAAAAACCAAGATATGGAAGCAGCCCAACTCTCCATCAACTGATCTATAGATAAAGAATATATCTGAGACATAAAAAAGAATATTGCTTAGCCATAGGAAAGAATTAATCTTGCCACTTGCAACAACATGGATGGAGCTAGTGAGTATTATGCTAAGTAAAATAAATCAGAGAAAGACAAATACCATAGGATTTCATCTGTATGTGGAATTTAAGAAATAAAACAAGTGAGCAAAGGGAAAATAAAAGAGAGGGGGAGGCAAACCAAAAAACCAACTCTTAACTAAGGAGAACAAACTGATGGTTACCAGAAGGAAAGCAGGTGGTGGATAGGTTAAATAGGTGATAGGCATTAAGGAGTGCCCTTGTGATGAGAACCAGGTGTTGTATGGAAGTGTTGAATCACTATATTAAATACCTTAAAGGAATATTACAATTTATGTTAACTGAAACTTGAATAAAAACAAAAAAAACCTCATTTCTATATTTGAATTATTTTTTCCTGAAATACTTTGAAACTGCAAAATATTTTTATTTTAGTCACTATTACCTCATTGTGTAGGTTTGAATTTGAATGGTTCACTCATATAAACTGTATTTTGAATCTGAGTCATGTAATATATAAAGATAGATCTGTGTACATATGGAAAATGTTCTTTATATTATGCAAAAAGTTTTCTTAGGCATAAAAAGTTGAGACGTGGGAAATTCAAATGTAACTTTCCTCTACTTATATAAAAATCTAAAAATATTTAATCATTAAACACTAAAGATCATGGAATTTAAATAAAGAACAATATAATGTTTTGCTATTTTCTTCGTATTTAATACTTTACTGAACTTCCACATTCTCCTGGAATAGGAGTAAATTGGAAAAAATCTTTCTGCAAAACAACAAAATGAGTCAAAGACAAAGTAATATGAACTTTGATATAAAAGTTGACCTACCTCAATATGTATTATCAAAATATTTTGACAAATGGCAAAAGAAAATGGTACAGGAAAATGTTATAGCCTTCCTTACATTTTGGATGTGTGCTGAAGAGAATGAGCAAATACAAAAGATAATTTCAGATAAGCTTGAGTGTTATAAAGGAAGTAAAATAATGTAGTTGATCATGATGGGAAGAGGCTAATTTAAGTAAGGTATTCAGAGAAGTGGCATTTGAATGGATTCTTAAACAGTGAGGAATTAGCTTGCCAGTTCAACAGTTCTAGGCAAAGTATGAGCAAATGATAAAGAACTGAGATGAAAGTAAGCTTGGGATTTTGAGACATAAGAAACATGGTCTGTGG
Organism: Spilogale gracilis; assembly: GCA_004023965.1. Classification (NCBI taxonomy): domain Eukaryota; kingdom Metazoa; phylum Chordata; class Mammalia; order Carnivora; family Mephitidae; genus Spilogale; species Spilogale gracilis. Next base: position 41,659 of record PITA01000478.1, read on the forward strand.
GGATTAAGCAAGGGTAAAAAGGTAGGCTAGAGTTTGGGTGAGGCATTGTAATCATGGGTGATAGATGCCATAATAGGAAAACCTAAAGATGGGAACCTATTTTAAGGATATGAAATTCCTGTTGGAACTTCTAGAAATTAAAAAGTCAGAACACCAGTCTGGAATCTTATAATATAATGCTTTAAGTCTGAGGAATGACTACAGATTTATTTAAATGTGCACAGTATCATTAGAAAGGTTGGAGAAGCACCACAAATGTTATTTACATTTGAAAGGACCATGCTTTCTTTTTTTGGGAAAGTGTACTCTGACATGAGGTACATTAAGATTAGAAGCAATGAGACACATCAGAAGCTGTTACAGCTTCTATTAATATATCTATGACCCTCAGAATACATTTAATTCATGTATATTATCTCCATAATGCATTTAATTCATATATTCATATTCATTTGTTTAGAGATGATGAAAACTTTAACAATTCCACTTAACAATTAGAAAAGCTCAGTCCATCAAAAATCATAATTTCCTAAATACTAAGAACAGTGAAATCAATAATGATTAGAATTGGAATTCCAGAGATGGGGAGACTCTTCTTAGGAGAGCTGACTGTCTTATCAATGACTATTTTCTTCTTGGTGATATTTGGTAATTATAAGCTGGGACCAAGGAGGGGCTTGGCTCTGGATCAGACTTACCCCATGCTGAGGAACTCCACTGAAAGTAAATAAAACTGTCATTCTCTTGGAACTTTCCAGGGTTGATGGAAAAAATAGACAACTTGAAAATACCCAAATACAGGTGTGCCTGGGTGACTCAGTCAGTTAAGTGTCTGCCCTCAGCTCAGGTCATGATCCCAGGGTCTTGGGATCGAGCCCTACGTGGGCTGCCTGCTTGGTAGTGAGTCCTCCCCACCCTCTACTCATTTTCTTTCTCTTGCTCTGATCTATCTCCCTCTCTAATATATAAATAAAATCTTAAAGAAAAAAAAAAACATTAAAAAAAGAAAGAAAGAAAATAACCAAATACAGCCAGTTTTCCACAAAGAACAAATCCTGAATCTCCATCTGCTACCTAATGGTTTTGTTTACAAGTAAACCAAGTAAAAACTCCTATGATTATGTCATACTTAGCACAAATCTCAGCAGAGAAATGGAGCCTGCCGTATAACACAGTTAATTTTCTCTTCAGCATATCTGAAAGACTTAGAAGCAGGAGCAATCAGGGAAATGAAGAGCTAAATATAACATTTCTGCAGGTCAAAATCTCCCAGATTTTCTGGGCTGAAGAAAGAAAGACCTGACAGGGTCTCGGTCCAAAGACTGAAATGTCCTAAGAGCATGCCCCAAGAACAGATAGGACCAGACTGAATTTTATGAAGACTGAACATTTACATTATCTAAATGGTTATAGATACAAAATAAGAATTTCCCTCTCCCTTTTAAGAAGATAGGGTAAAGACCTGATCTCAAATAGAGATTGAAATGGTTTATAGCAACATGAACTGGATTGGAAGAGATTATGCTGAGTAAAATAAGCCAAGTAGAGAAAGTTAAGTATCACATGGTTTCACTTACTTTGGGTGCATAAGGGGTAATATAGAGGGCAGTAGGAGAAGGAAAGTAAATGGGAAGTAGGGTAATTCAGGGAGAGAAATGAAATACAAGAGACTTTGGACACAGAAACAAACTGAGGGACTTGGAGGGAGGAGGTGGGGGAATGGGAGAGCCTGGTGGTGGGTACTGAGGGTACCTATTTCATGGAGCACTGGGTGTGGGACATGGGCAATGAATCCTGGAACACTGAAAAAATAAAATAAATTTAAAGTCAAAAAAAGAAAAAGGAGAGGGAAAGCAGAAAAGACTGGAGGCACTCTGGTTTTCAAAAAAACAACCAAACATGCAAAAAGGCAAGTAAAAAAGTGACGAGTAATGAATACAAACAAAATGATAATCCTAATAATGACATTAGTACAAATAAGGACTTAGTAATAATTTGCTCTATATGACAAGCAAAATGATGAAAAGCTGAAAATTGGAATAGAAAAATTTAATCTATAAAAATAGAATCAGGGGCAACTGGGTGGCTCAGTCGTCGAGCGTCTGCCTTTGGCTCAGGTCATGCTTTCTGAGTTCCAGGATGGAGACTCTCATTGGGCTCCTTGCTCCACACAACTTACTTCTTCCTCTCTCCCTTGCCCCGCTTTGTTCCCTCTGTAGCTGTGTTCTCTCTGTCAAATAAATAAATAAAATATTTTTAAAAAATAAAATAAAAAATAAAAATGGGATCAAATGTACATTTTGGAATGTAAAATACAATTTTTAAAAGGAATCAAACTTGTAGAATGATTTTAACAGACTGCACAGAAGATAAGATTTTTTGCATTTTGTTATATATATAAAGTACACATACATGTATTACATAAATGTAAACATTATATATGGTATATGTAAACATTAACTCTATGTCTAGAATTGCTTCAGACTCCTTTTTTATTTTCATTTTTTCCTCTTTTGATTAATATTACATTGTAGACTGGATAATTAACATTAGTTACTGAAACAAGCTCCAAAATCTCAGTGCATTAACAGAGCATTCTTTTTCTTTCCCATGATAAGTAAAATGCTAATATTTCTCATCAAGTGGTCCTCCTGGACAACTCTCCACTAAATGATGACTCTAGAACTGAAGCGCTTATCATTTAATGGCTCCACAATGCCACAGTCCTCATAATCCCCCACATTTAGTTATTCGACTTGAAAAAGAGAAATTTTGGAGGTTGTGCAATCACGCCGTGAGCCCCTCAATGTGCACACCACTCCTGTCAACTACCTAGTGTACAGTGGTATCATGGTTTCATTGGGAGCTGGGAAATGAAGTGCCTGGCAGGTGGACAACTCCCTCAACTCTGCACAACAGAAAGGGGACATAAATCTGTGCAATTCAGCAAACAATCTTTGCCACAACTAATGCATGCAATGAAGTAAATTATGATCTGCATGTAAAGTAGCTGCGTTGTTTCCACATTTAAACATTCTAAATGGATACTTAATTTATGTCTTTTCTTCTGTTCTCTAAAGCCATCCCTTAAATTGTGCCTATTTATTTAATTGGGCAAAGTGAATTTTGCACATATTCAATGTATAAAGAAACTGTCTCTAAAAGTTTTAATTGCTTGTAATTTATCAGAGAAAAAGGATTGTCTTTTCACTTTTATCTGTGTCTTTTTAACGTATAGATCAGATTTGTGCTTCCCACACTTTGAATTTACAGGCAAAAAAGAAAAATTATGGAGTTATTCTGTAAATATTCATATAAATAATGCATCTGTCATCTCTTTTCATATTTTTCATTCCAAACAGTTTTTTATCAGGGAGAATTTATAATTCCTTACTAATGTGTTATCATCTTAACTACGTTTTCTAACCGCTATTGCCATTTAAAAAATTATTTATTCCTTTTCCCTTTCCTTATGTTAACAATTTTTTTTTAAAGTTTGCAATAGGTTTCCTTTGAGTATAAGTTGGTGATTCTACATTTTCCAAAGAGCTTCTGTGTGCCTTCCTGGTTCATGTCTCCATCCTATCCTCTTATAAAAGTCTTCAAGCCTGATCCATATGACAACTTCAAAAGGCATCCATGCACATTAACTACCGGGAAGTTTCAGCCAATGTGAACCCCAGAAGGAGATAGGAAAAAGGAGCCTATCAACCTATTCAAATGGTAATGCCAGGGTACTTATTCTTCTGGGTCCATCCATGACCTAATACAGTGATGGGCTGGCTCTGTCTCTGGACAGAATTATCACTACATCTCTCAAGGCGATCCCTTCCATAAGACTCTCTCCTTCTAGGTTCTGGCGTAGGTCCTTTCCCCTTCTGATCCTATTTACTGCTCTTTCCTCTATTATTTGTTGCTTTGTATCTAAAAATAACATTATTTCTAATTAAGTGAAGAAACACAAATATCCATTATAAATAAAACATAGGCTACACATGTATCTACACCAGACTGTACTATTATTTGGCCATAAGGGGCACCTGGGTGGCTCAGTTGGTTAAGCGACTGCCTTCGGCTCAGGTCGTGATCCCAGAGACCCGAGATCGAGTCCCACATCAGGCTCCCTGCTTGGCAGGGAAGCCTGCTTCTCCCTCTCTCACTCCCCCTGCTTGTGTTCCCTCTCTGGCTCTGTTTCTCTCTGTCAAATAAATAAAAATTTAAAAAAAAATTTTTTTAACCACATTATCACTATAATTTCATGTATATTATTATAAGAAGAAATTATGGTAATTCTGTCCTTTATAAAAATTAATATTGATTGTGAAGTATCATTTAGGAGATCAAAATACTGGGCCAGTAAAAAGCAAAAAAAAAAAAATGATGCGCACTTAAAAAACACTAAATACCATTTAGTGTTTTATTGCTTATCATAAATATGCATTTTAGAAAATTTATGGGAAGAGTCTAGAAAAGTATATGAGTAAATGCTATTTGTAATTAGAGATAATGAATTTGATTATACTTATGTTTATTTTCCATTTTTTTCACTGCATGTTAAAATCATAAGTATAAGAGTTTGATGATAGATTTTTATAAAATTATTTCTTATTTTTAACATATTTTATAAACTGAATATCAGTAATTATTACTTTCTTCTTTCTTGATAGAAAAATATTTTTAAATAAAATAAACTTTTTGATTAACAGATGATTATAGCTAAGAAATGTAACATTTTAAAAAATATATTGTTTTAGAACCTAGTACCATTCACCAAGACGTCTGATCCTTTTTCTGAGAATATGGGGGACCTGCACTGTTTCACTTCAAGTGATAGACATGTCCATGTTACTTGCTATGAAATAGATATTATATACAAATTAGACTAGATATGTGTCACTCCTATGAAGAAGCATGTACTTGCTGGCATTCATCTTTCCATGTCTTCTCTTGTAACAGAGATAATGGAGAAAATCTTTCTCTCTGTGAATTTTCCTATTCTGGACTTTCTATGGAAATTAAACCATACAATATGTAGCCTTTTATGTCTGGCTCCTTTCCTTTAGTCTAGCGTTTGTAAGCTTCATCCATATTTTAGTGTACTCTTCACTCATCCATTTTGAATCTCCATTAATGATTGGATTTCTGGAATTTTTATTAAGTATAAATTGATACAATTATTAATATGCTATATCCTTTCGTTGAATTTTCCTTCATTTTATACTATCTATCTACTTTTTCAAGAATAAAAATGTTTAAAGACAAAATATATGATTCTATTGCTAATCATTATCTGACTAAAAAGTAAATATTAGCCCAATGATGGCTTAAATGAAAATACAATAATATTTTCTTTTGCTGTTGTAATGCAATCTCTTAAATGTTTCTAAAAATATATTGAAATTATGAGGACTTATCTACCTTCTGAAACTCAATGTGAAAGGAAACATGAATCACTTAAAAAAAGATATGTTCTATGAACCAAAAATAGTGAAAATCTTTATTTTGATAACTGATAGATTCTTAGACAATTTCTGTGACATTTTAATTATGCAGAAACCATCCTTTTTTCGTAAGTAGAAATGAACTATATCCCGAAGTCTTAGGATCAAAAGGTATTACCTTTTACTTTAATATATGTGAAGTTCTAAGATGCAACTCAGCAGCGAAAAAGCTACAAATGAATTCTTCACCCTGGGTATTACTGACAAAAAGGATTAAATAAATACATTTGATTTCTTTTCTTTCTTCTACAGCATAAGCTAGCTACAGTAACAGAATAAAGCTTCAAAGTTCTTTTTTGTACTATATTGCAAAACTCTTATCTAATGTAAATTGATATTTAACAACTTTTTCTCTTCCCCATGAGGATTTTGTGCCTAAAAAAAGTCAATTCCTCTTTCAACAATCCTAAAGTTAGTTTATTTACTATGAATTTTGTTTTTACTAAAATATTTATTTTCTTCCTCACTATGTTATTGCTTCTCTTTCCTATCTGTTCTCACTGAACCTCTCTGCGCTCCCATGGATTCTTCCATATAATGATGCATTTAATCATCTAGTTATATGTCATCTTTCCAGAATCTCAACTCTTTTTAGAAAATATTTTTAATTGAAGGTTAAGCTATGAAATGAGTTTGCATATGAAGAACAAATAGTAAATGAGACAATGTCTGGTGTCAGACTCCAGTCATTTTCAATGGCTAAGGGTCTTACAGCCATGTCCTTTGTCATTTTTCCAGTGGTTATTAACAGAAGCTTTTTCATATAAAGGGACTCCTTGGTTAAGCCACTACCAAGTCATTTCTAAATCGATGCCCTGCATAAGTGCTGCTTTTAAGGTGAATATAGTCTCATTTCTAAAAGATAAAAGGTCAAAATAATCACCTGCAAAGGCACCTAACAGTCTGTTTCCCCCACAAACCTTTCCAGTGTCGTGCCCTCACACAAAAGCACAACATAGGATTTCTATTAGGAAATGCAGTGCCTTTCCACATTGTAATTAACCACTACTGTTCTTCATTTTCTGCTCTGAAAAATTTATGAGGTAGTCATGGATTTACTGTTAAGGCCTAGCGATGTGTTCATGTTGTTACTTTCATGAATTTTGCACATATAAATTACTTTGATATGTCCACTTGTCTAGGCTACAGTACCACTTTCCTTAGCCAAACATAATTCCATGTATTACTTTGAAGCTGCTTTCTAGATGTGGTTATCATCTACAATCAGATCATCCTCCAAAATACAGAGGGGACTTTGTCAGTTGAAAGTCTTATGAATGAAAATTGAGATTTCCAGAAGAAATTCTCCCTCAAAGCTGTAGCATTAAACCCTTTCTAACTTACCGGACTTCCCTACAAATTTCAGACTTACCAACATCACATGTGAGACAGTTCCTTAAAATAAATCTCTTACATGCTACGTGTGTGTGTGTGTGTGTGTGTGTGTGTGTGTGTGTGTGTAATCTGTTGGTTCTGTTTCCCTGATACAATCATCCTATCTTTCTTCTCTTCTCCGCTTTTCCTTCTCTCATCCCCTGATGTCCCCACTTCTCTCCCTCTAGCAGTGCTGTTTGTGCTGGTAATTGCTGGGATCTGGCTGAGGGAAAGGTCTTTTTAGTTGAGCTTGGTAGGATTTGTACATGATGTTGCATTGACTTGCCTCAAGATTTCTCTTCTTTATACATGATTCCTTTCTCCCACTACATCCGTACCATTATCATATCCTCTAAGAATGTTTATTTTGCCCACTATGCTGATTCATGTGCATGGCTAGTGTTATCACACAGAGTGAGCATGCCCTCCAGAACCTGTTCCTAGCATGTGAGTAAGTAGAGGAGGAAAAAAAAAAAATGAAAGAATGACACAAGAAACTTATCTTTGGAAAATTCTTTTTTTTTTTTTAAAGATTTTATTTATTTGACAGAGAGAAACACAGCCAGAGAGGGAACACAAGCAGGGGGAGTGAGAGAGGGAGAAGCAGGCTTCCCGCCGAGCAGGGAGCCCGATGTGGGACTCAATCCTGGGTCTCCAGGATCATGACCTGAGCCGAAGGCAGTCGCTTAACCAACTGAGCCACCCAGGCGCCCCATCTTTGGAAAATTCTTACACATCTTTGAGACCCCATAAAACTTTATCTTGACAGAAGTTTTCTTTGTAAATTAAACAAATAATAATAATGCTAAGGTTGCCTGGCTGGTTCAGTCAGAAGAGCATGCAACTCTTGACCTCAGGGTCATGAATTTGAGCCCCACATGTGTATACAGATTACTTCAAAAAATTTAAAAATAAAAAAAAAATCATGAGGACCTTTTAAAAATATTTTTTAAATAATCCTAAAATTTGGATGAACAAATCTGAAAGGAAAAATATCTGAATAAGAAATAAAACTGAAGTTAACTTTTACAAGTGATAAATTAAAAAGGCATTTTGGTCAACAATGAGTGAAAGATCTTTCTATCTTTCCTATAGAATATATTGAAAGACTGTTACATAACTGTCAGTAATCTAAGTATATGCAGCAAAAATGTAGAAAAAATATTATAGCACTGTCTCAGGCTAATGTTAATTAGTAAAAGTTTTAATTTCATGGCTTGTGTGGCTTGTAGTATTTGTCACCTTTGTAAAAATGTGTCATATCTTAATGTTTTCCTATCATAATTATTTCTTTTTATACCTAATGTCATACTATAAAGGTGTACACATAAGTTAAATTTCTTCTCCACATATACAAATCTTGAGTGAAAAAAAAATTCCTTCAGGGAGACATCCCTGGTTCCTCCTGTTTTTTTGTTGTTGTTTTCTAAGATTTTATTTATTTGACGAGAGAGAGACAGCTAGAGAGGGAACACAAGCAGGGGGAGTGAGAAGGAGAAGCAGGCTTCCCAGGGAGCAGGAGGTCCGATGTGGGGCTTGATCCCAGAACTTGAGGATCATGACCTGAGCCCAGACACTTAATGACTAAGCCACCCAGATGCCCCCCTCCTGTTCTTTATCACCATAGCTGTGGCTGCTGATCCATCCGGTCACCTGGGCTGCTAGAACTTTGCAATCTGCCACTATCCAGTGGTGAATCTACAGCCATTAAAACCTGTTCTGTCACTGCCAGGTAATCAACCTCACACCACATTCCACTGCTGAGGAGAGCATGCCACGTGTTTGTGTTTTTCATGCTGTGGCAGGAAAACAAACAAACAAACAAAACAATAAACAGAAGAACCAAGTTCTATAGTCCCTTGATTAGCGGCATCTGGGCAGCATCTGTTCTTTTCAAACCTGAGTGCAAGAGAATTCTCTTCTTTACACATGTCCATTCTCTCAACACAGAATAGCATTATCATTAAATAGAAGTAAGTTAATGGAATTTAATTTAGTGGACTATTACTCAGCCTTTAAAAAGAAGGAAATCTAAGTGAAGTAAGTCAGGCACAGAAAGTCAAATATTGCATGATCTAATTTATAAGTGGAATCTACAAAAGTTAAACTCAAAGAAGTGGAGAGTAAAATAGTGGTTTCCAAGGACTGGAAAAAAGGGGAAATGAGGAGATACTGGTCAAAGAATGAAGTTGTGGAAAAAGATTTATAAGTTTTGGGGATTTGATGTACAACAGGATGGTTATAGTTAATAATACTGAGTTGTATATTTGAAATGTGCTAACAGATTAGATCATATAGTGCTTACCACACACGTGTGTGTACGCACACACACCTGCACACAAAGATAACTATGTGAGGTAATGGTTATGTTAAATAGCTTTGTTGTGGTAATCATTTCACAATGTATATGTATGCCAAAATATCACATTATATACTTTAAATATATACTTTTTCTATTTGTGAATTGTTCATGATTGAAGCTAAGAAAAAATTTTTTTTGAATATACAGATGCATTCCATTGTATTAGAAGCTAAAGGGAAATATCATTAAGATGAGAAGACGATTGGTATAGAAAAGGTAACAGTCCCAGAAGAAGCATCACTCTTCCAGCTAACCTGAAAAAAAAATGTAAAATTAGTTTCTGACTCATACAAATTCTCCAGGATACCGATCCTGCATGCACTGACTCAGTGAATGTGACGGCCTTAATATCATGGCTTTTTATTCTCAACATAATGCCTCTACCTGAGAAAATAGACTAGAGAATCATGAAGCCTTCTTTGCTGCCTTAGGTCCAAAATGTCACATATTTCATGTGGTCATAATATATTGGCCAGATGAGTCAGTCTTCCACACGGACACAGGAAAAAAAATGATAACTGGATATTGGTGCGAAGTGGATATTCGTCTCCCTCAGAAACTGAGAAGTAGAATACTATCAATTACTCAGATGTAATGCTAGCAGAATGCTTCCTCTGTGGTTACTTAAATAAATGCAAAAAACTAATGGATTGAGTCCTGGGAAAAATCATGAATTAATTTTTGTAACTATTTGTTGTTACATATTAACATATATGTTACATGTTACAACTATTTGTTGTTACATAAATATCTAACTTATATTGTAAGACATACATTAAATATAAAATATTAATTAAAAAGGAGTAATCACTAGCATGCTTTATCAGAGGGAATGGAATGCTCAAGGAAACATTAGGTCAATGAGGAAGACAGTTTATGGACATAGATTGTAATGATTCTTGCAGTTTTAAATCATTGGAGTTGGATTTAAGATACAGCATCTCTAAACACTAGAGGGCTTAACATTTATATTTTCTCCTTAGACATACAAATATAAAATTCACATAACCTTTCAGATCCAATCACATAGATAATAACAAAAACAATCACTTTTCTAAAAAATGTAGGTGAAAGTGAAAAATACGTGTACCAATTTGCATCCCAATAACAGTGTACAAGGATTCCCCATCCTCGCCAGCATTTATTATCTTTTGTCTTTCTGTTCTTGGCCATCCCAACAGCTGTGAGGTGGTATCTCATTTCTGGTTTGGATTTGCATTTTCATCTTTGTCCAGAAGCCCTGTTGATTCAAATTTGCATCCTCAGATCCATTTATTTATCTATGCTGGAGAACTGCATGAGGATATTGAATTGGCATCCCAAAATGAGCATATGTAAAACAAAACTAATATTCTCTCCTCCCCACTCAATCTTATTCTAGGAAATTGATTATGGGCTGGTATTTCCTTCCTTTTTTTTTTTTTTTAAATTAACCAACGGCACAAATATTCACCAATTCTCAAATCCATCTCACTTCTCCTCATGTTAGGAATATCACATATATCATCATTCCTGACTCTTTTACCTTCCCTATTGAAGACTTTTTTTTCTTTTTATTTCTCTCCATTTTTATGGCCAACATCCTACTTAAAGTTTCCTTCTTGTTTTAACTAAGTTTCTGCAATAGCTACAAAACTTATTTTCCTGTCTCCATCTTAAACTATTTTATGTGTGCTTCATTCAAAAATGCTGTGATTCAGCATTTTTACCTTGAAAATGCAAGTTAATTTATTCATTTTAGTGTTTTAAAACTTTCACTGGGGTTTCTAGTGCAAAAAGAATAAAGTCATAGCTGTTACTTGAAGTAGAAAGATCTGCATGATCTCTCTCCTTGGTCTATTCCTCTTGTCTCTATGCAACAAAAGGGAACAAAGATAATCCATCTAGACTGGAAGAAAAAGATTAATCTCATTCATATTTTTATTTTTATTTTTATTTATTTGAGAGAGCGAGAGAGAGAACATGAGAGAGGAGAAGGTCAGAGGGAGAAGCAGACTCCCTGCAGAGCTGGGAGCCAGATATGGGGGCTCTGGGATCACAACTTGAGCTGAAGGTAGTGGCTTAACCAACTGAGCCACCCAGGTGCTTCCTTCTATAATTTTAAATCGAGAAATAAATTTAGTATTATGCATATTTAATGTACAAGTTCCTACTCTCTTCTTTATTTTATTTCATTGGGTTAAATTTTATTATTTTTAGATCTTTTGATAACATATACTACTTGTGCTTATACTTAGACAATAACCAGTATAAGTAAATAAATGTTTATGTACTATTCATGGATACTTAGTTTTAAAAGATAAAAGGTGGGGCGTCTGGGTGGCTCAGTTGGTTAAGCAACTGCCTTCAGCTGAGGTCATGATCCCAGAGACCAAGGATTGAGTCCCACTTTGGGCTCCCTGCTCAGCAGGAAGCCTGCTTCTCCATCTCTCAATCCCCCTGCTTGTGTTCCCTCTCTGTCTGTGTTTCTCTCTGTCAAATAAATAAAATATTGTTTTAAAAAATAATAATAAAATAAAATAAAAGATAAAAGTTAAGGTGTGAATTCAAAAAAATTTTGAAGACCAATTTTCATTCCATGTCTATTCTTTTCTCTTTGTTATTTGTATTTTAGTCACAGAATCTTCAATTATTTGAACCTATTCTTTGTTATATATATATACATAACTTAACTTTGTTATATATATACTTAATGTATAGATGTTAAGTATATAAGTATATACATATAGTGCTTTTGCAAAATAAACACAAAAAATAGTGGTGCTTTAAAAGAGGGAAACACACATACTTTCCAGTTAATTCATTATAAGAAATATTTAAATTACTATAGTGCATTTTATATATTTTCTAATTAATACTCAAACATCTCTAAAGAGTACTTTGGGTGAGTACCATTTTAAAAAATCAGAAAGAGAGAATTTAACAATTTGCCAAGAGTCAAAAATTTGGTCAATAACAAAGTCCTTTTCAAAGACCCTATACTTCATGTTTCTTATTCCTGTGACTAGAACTGGGAGTTAAATTGATTCAATTCTGTGAAGAAGGAAGAAACTAATTTATAAAATTATAGAGCTTAAAGGGTCTCCATAGGTCATCTAACCAATACCCATTTTCCTAAAATACAACTGAAACCAAATATCCTCATCCCTGGAACTAAATTTGAACATGTCTTTGTAGAATAACTCCAAGAGTTTTTATAAGAACTAAAATGGAATTTAAATTATATTTCAGGTAATTACTTTAGCAGAGAGTAGTTTACAATAATTTTCTAGGAAAATAAAGAAAAATAAATATTGCTTGAATTATATAGATAAGTTAGTCATTTCATATTTTATTTCATCACATGAAATGGTTTTTAAAAACATTTACCACAAATTATTTTCTCAGTATGAGCTTTTTTCCTCTATTTTCTCATTTTTAGAACATCAGAAAAATTATTATTCTATAGAGAATTCTTTACACTTAAATACAATGATCATTTTTCTATTTCTATGAAAATTGCTCTCACCATAATTCTAGGTTAAGAAAGTCTCAAGACCACTAGTTCCATTTAGTTAATAACTTCAGCATATGTTTCACTACTTCAACTGGCTCAAGTAATTCTTACCTGGCTTTGTACTTCCTAATTCCTATGAAAATGAGTGTGAACATTCCTGATAGAAGATAGTGGATAATAATCCTGCAACCAAAGACATGAAAATGCTTTCTAGAAAAGTGAAATAAAGGGCTTGTGACTATAAGGAGCTATATTCTTTTCTAGATTGTAAAGCAAAAGGTAGAGGAAGCACAGAATCATATGACAGAGTTGGACAAGAATTAGGTCACTTGGCTTTGGAGAACTTTTAAAGTTATTTAGCCTAATAAAATTAGAAACCACTGAAAGATTTTATTATTTTTAAAAAGTTTGTCCTTGAAGAACTGTAGATAATATACAAGGAGGAACTAATAGTAATTCAGAATAAATCAACTAAGAAGCTAATATGTAATTTAAACAAAAAGATGGTGGTACTTAGGGTAGAGGTGGTAGATACTGAGAAAAATGTCCTGAAAAGATAGGGACATTAAATTGACGGAACATGATAGTAGATAGACTTGGGTGTTGGTGTTGGTGAGATATCAAAAAGGAAGATCAGATTGGTGTTGAAGGAATATTTCATGATGTTCCCCTTGAACATTTTATTTGTGAATTCCTTTTGAAGTATCCCAATGAAAAAATAAGAAATAGATTGACACAGTGGCAGAGAAATGATAATATGAGCTAAAGATATAAATCTGAAAGACAATGAGCTTAAACGATGATGAACAAAATACAAGGTATCAATTGCTAATGTATGAAAATCCCAGTGATTCTCCTTCCACTGCTCCTGTTTCCTTCCTCATACAGTCTGCATTCTGCATGAAGTTTCTATTTACCTACTCATTTCCATTCTAAGGCAGATCTATCATTTCCAGTTACGGTTGGCAGGTTTTAATACAGAAGAATCTGGGGACTATAGATTCTTCAGGTAAAAAGAAACAGTCATTAAATGATAAAAGGCATATAGTTAAACACAGTCGTCCCCTCTTACCTGACATTTCACTTTACATGATTTCAGTTGCCCATGGTCAACCATGGCCCAGAAGCAGATGATCCTCTTTCTGATATATTGTCAGAATATTACATCACAATGTCTACGTCATTCACCTTACTTCATCTTATAATGTAGGCATTTGCTATTTCACATCATTTCAAGAAAGATGAGTTCAGTATAATACAATAGAGAAAGACATTACATTTACATAACTTTTATTACAGTATATTGTTATAATTGTATTTTTTCATTAGTTGCTCATCTCTTACTGTATTTAATTTATAAGTCAAACTTTATCACATGTTTATATGTTTACGAAAAAAAAAAAAACAAAAAAAACATGGCATACATGAGATACAATACTATCCATGGTTTCCAGCATCCAGTAAGGTACTAAAACATATCCCTCACGGGACCTGGGTGGCTCACTGGGTTGAAGCCTCTGCCTTCAGCTCAGGTCATGATCTCTGGGTCCAGGGATTGAGGCCCATGTCAGGCTCTCTGCTCAGCAGGGAGCCTGCTTCCTCCTCTCTCTCTGCCTGCCTCTCTGCCTTCTTGTGATCTCTCTCTCTCTCTCTGTCAAATAAATAAATAAAATCTTTTAAAAAAATACTTATAGAACATATCCCTCACAAACAAAGGAGAATTACTGCAGTAAAGACATGGTCATGGTATTTAGGCAGGAGAAATGGCTTGATGAGGTTAAAGGTATAAAGGAATAAGGAGAAGCATATTAAGAAGTGTTATTTGGATTTAAGTTCTCAACATTTGAAAATTTTTGTCTATTTTTATACTTTGTATGACTAGAGTTTTTTAAGTATTATTTGTATTTGTTTCTTGAACTGTTCTTTGATGATAATACCATTCTGTGACAGAACAAATTTTCACAGCTTCAATAATATGTATAATGCCCTTTATTCCAGCTGATTGCTTGGAGATGCTAAGACCTGAACATTTGGAGAGGTTTTATCATCTCTAGTCATAGACATCAAATCTCTGTTGAGTGTTTACAACGTTAAATCTTGGCTTACTTGATGAACGTCCCAAAAACTGAGTTTCCATAAAAAGTGTCTGATAGGTGAAACATATTGAAGTCAAAGATTTATCTTTACCTGAGAAATGTGAAGGCATAGTTTATTTAAGTGGAAATCACATTAGACACAATTATATTAATGATCATCTTTTTTATTTAATAATGGGGTTTTTTCAACAAGGCTTCTAGCCCGTCTCTTGTTGATTTACTAATCTATAAATAGAAATCACATTCTTTTACAAATTTTATCTCTCAGATTTGAGATAAAGATTATGGGTGGTAAAAGTGTTCCCCTTTCTTTGCAGCCTCTCCAACACTTGTTGTTTCCTGTCTTGTTAATTTTGGCCATTCTGACTGGTGTAAGGTGGTATCTCAGTGTGGTTTTGATTTGAATCTCCCTGATAGCTAGTGATGATGAACATTTTTTCATGTGTCTGTTAGCCATTTGTATATCTTCTATGGAGAAGTGTCTTTTCATGTCTCCTGCCCATTTTTTGATGTGCTCATCTTCTTTTGGGATGTTGAGTTTGAGTAGTTCTTTATAGATCTTGGATATCAGCCCTTTGTCTATAGTGTCATTTGAAAATATCCTCTCCCATTCCGTGGGTTGCCTCTTTGGTTTGGTGATTAAAGAGTGAGGAGCACCAGGTGTTGCATGGAAGTGTACAATTACTATATTGTACACCTGAAATGAATATTGAATTGTATGTTAACTAACTGGAATTTAAATTAAATCTAATTATTTTGTAAAAAAAAAAAAGAAAAGATTATGGGTGGTAAAGTTTTTAAATTTTTAGTGTCACTTCTTTTGTTGGGAAGCATTTTGGAATGGTGTCATAGAACATCTATGAAAGAATTAGGCAAGCTAAAAAGGCATTCTAGAATACTGTTTTAAGCTGTTATCAGTTGCCAGTTTATTGCAATATTAACCATAGAAATATGTATCAGGTGAATTGATAAAATATATTTATTTAAATATGTTTATCCTCTGTTATCATAAAATAGGGGTAATTGGTTTCCCAAATTTGTGCAAATTATCCATCCTCTTAAGTGTGATAGGATACAAACTCTTTTTATGGTTGTCAGTGAAAATACTAGGACAGAGAAAACGGAGAGTAAAACAACAGTTAGTACTTATTTGGTATTCTGTGTATTAAATTGGTACCCCTAAAAATTTATTCTTAACAACTGTTCATTGTTTGTGTAATACAAGTGGATGTAGATGTAGAGTTATTTTACTGGTGGAACTTCTGTAAAACTTTCTCTTGATTTTCCACAGCCTTTATTTCCAAAATGTTGATAATAATAATAATAAATAAGTAATAGTAATAATAATAGGTGCCTGCTTATATATGACACTAAAACTATAATCAAATCATATAATTTCTGGTAAAGAATTGTTTTATTATGTGATAAGCATAATAAGATGTTAAAGAATCAAAGAATATATATATTAAAACTTGCACTTGATTTATAGATGCCTTAATACTAACAGTAAGGTGTTAAAGCTCTAATATAACCCCAAAATGTATATAGTGGCTCTTAATAATAATGGTATACTATATTTACAGTAATATATTGCTATAAGCTGAATGTTTGTATGTCCCCAGAATTCACATGTTGAAATCTAATCCCCAGTAAGATGGTATTTGGAAGTGGGGCTTTTAAGAGGTGATTAGATCCTAAAGGTGCATAAATGGGATTAACATCCTTATCAAAGGAGTCCCAGAGACTTCTGTCTCCCCTTCTGTCATGTGAGGACACAGCAAAAAGACATTGTCTATGAATCAGGAAGCAGGCCCTCACCATATGCCAAATCTGCAGCTGCCTCAATTTTGGATTTTCTAGCCTCCAGAACTGTGAGAGAGAACTTTCTGTTGTTTATAAGCTACCCAGTCTGTCGTATTTTGTTACAGCAATGCAAATGGATGAAAAGATAAAAAGAAGCATATGTTCCAAAGTCATGCCTTCTTTTTTCTCAATAAAATTAATAATTCAAAAATTACTACTCACAAAGAGAGCAAATATCTTCAGATCCTAAAGCAGAGAAAAGTTTTAAATCCTTATTACCCCACCTAGTAACACTCAATAATACTAGAGCACCCTTAAAACTAAAGAGGCGCATAGAAATTCCAAATTCAGGGATAGTAGAGTTCTCTGAGTCATGAGTTAAATTTTCCATTTCCATGCAAAACCAAACAATCAAATGAAAACATTAAGGCATGTGTTTCCAATGAAAGAACAAATTATAAACACACTTTAAATCATTCTTGCAATGTTGGTTAACCCATCTTGTTACATCACTTGTATTATCTATCCTTCTATTACAGTGCATCACTTATATTCTTCATGCGCACCAATATTTCAACTTCCTAAACAAAACAAAACATTCAAATTTAATCACATTTGAATATTAAAACATTTTTTCTCAATATACTCTCCCAAATTAAATCAAAATAGCCATCACTGAATTCAGCCTAATTGACTCTCCCATTCAAATGTCTAGATAATGTATGTTGTTAAGTTCAAGTTGCTGTTTATAATAAATTCATAATTTGATATTTCTCTTATGTGAAAAATTGACAACATATAATCAATATCAAGCTATATTTCTAAGGAATGTTAAAGAAATATAGAACAACAGATGCATCTAAATCCTTCTAACACAAGACTTGTTCTAAATAAAAATAGATATAAGGACACTGTTAAAAAATAGTTTTCAGTAACAGCTTAAAAAAATAAGCACAGTTGGATTATTCCAGCAATGTTTCTTCTTATTAACCAAGATGTCTACCCACCCTATTTTATTTTATTTTGTTCTTACACTTAATATGTTTATACTTACTTATACTTACTTATACATTTGGTATAATTATGTTATTTCAGAATTTTCCTGTAACTAATATAGCATATATCACATAGATAGGACCAAAAGCTTTATGAATTTCTTAACCATGCTTACTGAGATAGAAAAAATATATTTTCATTTTTAATAAGAAATAAAATATAATTATATTGAAGCATATTCTTCTCAATGTACTATCCAAGAGTATAATTACATATTGGTTGTAAACTATGGAGGACTTCTGGAGGCTAAATTCATTTCTGTAAGTAAGGAGGAAAAAAAATAGCACTCTCTTGGACAGTTGCAAGAAAATGTGATGAGATTGAGAGATCTGACATTTTGTCCTCTAACGTGAAAACGCCAAGATCCCCCTTCCCCTGGTAAGATGTCTGGGATTGTGACTGTTCTGTAAGCCTGATTCCTTGAATGACTATCAAGGGTAGGGTTGTAAGATAAAATGCCAAATACCTAGTAAAATTTGATTTTCAGATAACAACAACAAAGTTAGTAGAAGTAAATCCCATACTTGTACTATTTGGGAACATTTATTGTATGGGATATATTTATACTACAAAGGTATTCATTGTCCATCTGAAATTTAAATCTGAGTGCATTTTATTTTTATTTGTTGAATATGGCCACAATAATGAAGGCTTCCTGACAATATATAACAAGACATGTAGAATAAATGAGCAAAAAAATAAACTTAACTTATTTAAATCATGAGATTATTACAGTAAGGCCTACCTAATTTAGACTAATACATTTACCTGAAATCAAACATCTATTTGCACCAAAAAAGGCATAAGGGTACTCAATCAGATTATAGGATATTTAGATATGCAACTTATATAAATATAGATACAGATATACAGATTATAGGATATTTGAATTTATATCTTGACTCCTCTTCTAAATTACAAGGTCCAATTTGTTTCACAGTCAACAGAATTATCCTAATTTAGGTCTATATAATATTTAACTTTCCCAACAGAATAATAGAAAATTAAAATCATCGTTTATTTTTTAATTATTTACCAAATATAAATTTCAGCTTTTCACATACTGTGCAACACTGAAATTTATATTTCTGCATTGACTATGCACTGAAAGCATTTTTCTAAATCAACATTATACTAAGGCACTGACAAATGGCCATCTGGTAAAAAAAAATTCAGTGCACTATAGCCAAATTTGAAGAAAACCTACCAAATGAAAAGCAACGCTGGAGATACCAACATAATTATTTTGAAAGCCTACAAAGAGACAGATGTTGAATGCTTAGAATCTTTTTTTTTTTCATTTTACTGAATCTCACTGTGTTTGGATATTCACTTTTTTCTATATAACCACAAGGAATCATTTCTTAAAAAGGTAAAAGAAGAATGAAAAAGTAGTTTAAAAGATAACACTTTTGTATACTCTGCATGCTTTTGCTTTCTTTTTTCACATGAGGGTGATAAGTATGCATCTTTGAGACTGTATCTAGGCAGGATATTTAAAATTAGTTCATTTTAAACTCAGAAAAATTCCATTTGAAAAAAAGGCAAATACAGTTTTCAGTTAGCATATACATAAGCTTACATACCAGCTTTGAAATATATCTCATAGCAACTGGGACTGGCACTGACTGATAAAATAGAAAATCTTACCTCTGTCTTAAGAAAAATGCTTGCTACTCCACAGGTTTTCAACATTGCTTTAAAAACAATTGTAATAGTTTATCAAAGAGGGAAAAAAGGAACAAAGTTGAGCACTAGGAAATAAAGAAAACAATACCGTATGAAGTCTTCAAAATTAGCTATGTAGCTAATATACATTTTTTCTTTCCAAGATAGATTAAAATTTTGTAACAGGGTGTTTGCAAACATACTGCTCAGAAAGGAAGGAAGATTTAAAATTAAATCAATATTTTTGCTCTTTTTTTGAAAATATATCATTGGAAATTCATTTTTGTAAATTCAAACGTATTTTAAAAAATTTTTTTAAAGATTTTATTTATTTATTTTGACAGAGATCCCAAGTAGGCAGAGAGGCAGGCCGAGAGAGAGGAGGAAGCAGGCTCCCCGCTGAGAAGAGAGCCAGATGCGGGCCTCGATCCCAGGACCCTGAGATCATGACCTGAGCGGAAGGCAGAGGCTTTAACCCACTGAGCCACCCAGGTGCCCTTAAATTGCAATAACATGTTCAACAATTGTCATAGTCTATGGTAGCCACCATTTCAAGTGTGAGTTTTGAAACAGCTAAATAACAAAAGTATAGTAATTTATGTAGTTTTTATTCTAGTGTAAGAACATAGAAAATAAAATAAGTAAAACATTGTATAACAGATGGTAGTCATTGCAAAGGAAAAATGTAGAGTAGAAAGATAGGAAGTATTGGAATGGGAATAGCTCCTTTGGAGATAGACCAAAAGACTGAAGAATGTGAACAGGAGAGTCATGTTGAAGATATAGACAATAAATAAGACCCTGAAATGAAGGCAAAATCTCCTAGATTTATTAAAAGATTATTCTCCCTTCTTCATTGAGAATAGACTTTGGAAGCTGGGGATGGGGTAGTAAAGATAAGAAACAGTGAAAACATTTAGGAGTCTTGGGAAATACAGCTGAAAGACAATAATAACCAGGATCAGAGTGATAGCACTGCAGGAGAGTAAGGCAACTGGGTTCAGGAAATACTCTGGTATAGCTAGATAGAATCAATGTATTTACTGACACTTTGGATATAGTATCTGAGAGGAAAAATAAGGTCAAGAGTTCCAAGGTATTGGGGCATCTGGGTGGCTCAGTCTATTAGGCATCTGCCTTCAGTTCAGGTCAAGATCCCACAGTCCTGGGATCAAACCCCACATCAGGCCCTCTGCTCAATGGGGAGTCTGCTTCTTCCTCTTCCTCTACTGTTTCCCCTGTTTGTACTTGTTCTCTCTCTGTTAAAAAAAAAAAAAAAAAAATCCAAGGTATTTCCATGAGTAAATGAGAAGGATGAAATTGTCATCCTTAACTGAAAAGAAAACCAACAAGAGCAATTTTGGAATGGTGACAGTGAAGATCAGGAGTTCACTGTAGGACATGAGAATTTTTAGTTGCAAATTAGACATCTAAGTGAAGGTGTGCTGTAGGATTTTGAATATACACCTCTGGAATTTAGAGGAGGGGACTGACCTAAAGTTACAAATTGGGATCATTAACATGTGGATGGCAACTAAGCCATCAAGTAGGATGAAACACCAGAAAATAGAGTTTTGATGGAGGAAGAAGGAAGTAGAAGAATAAAGTCTTGTAAAAAAAATAAAAAAAATCGGAGGATTGTGCCAGAGTACTGCTCTGGCTGAACAAGGAGTCCCTGAGGGAAGGACCGACTGTGTCGCGAACAAATAACGAGAGAGCCCTGAAGATTCCTTTGTGATCACCTGCCAGGCATCTCTGTCTTGCTGGCTTTCAGTGTCTTTATTTATAGGCAACAAGGAAATTAAAAGATAGATTAAAAGGAAAAATCTCTAACAGTAGATTATTTTAGAGAATACAGTGTATTGATCAGTGAAAAATATTTTTGCAGGTGTATGTGTCTATAATTTACATCAAATCCCTCAACCAAAACGGGGATAGGTTTGATCAGTAAGGCTTTTTATAATTTCTTATATTTTATTTCCAGGCAACAAAGGGTAGATTAATCACATGGTGCTTTTTAAGCAGGTCTTACAGAAAAGAAAAGAAATAACAAAGTAATTAAAAGGCTTAGGTGAATTAGTTACATACAAAGTTATAGTTTAAGCTAAGTTATTAACAAATTGGCCAGGAGTCAGTCCATCTGGCATATTAATCATCCTAAAGAGAAGTGTAATTTATTTTGCAAAAGTAAAAGCACTTGTACAAGCCTCTTAGTGACTGGGTGTGTAAGCATCATGGAGGACTGTATTTATAGATCCTCTGTATGCAGGGCAATGCTCTTACTAATACCTTATTATTTTTATATTTAACCATTCATTTGACCATTCAAAAGCTTCAACAATCTCCCCACAGATCCGCAGGAGATTTAAAGGGAAATTGCAAAAAGTACACTCTCTTAAATAGATTTAAAGACTGCAAGAGGTTTTGGTTTGTCTTAGAACACCCTGAGGCCCAAGAATATTGTGCTTTACTTTTTGGGTAAAGACCAATCAGTAGAGAGAGGAGATGCCAGTTTTGCACCATCGGCAGGAGCAAGGCCCAGACTGGCCTTTCCTCGCTGTGACCACGTCAGGCCTCGTGGGGTTATTTTCCAAGGGGCAGGAGCTGTGCTCTACTGCTACCTTCTCACTGAGACTTATGGACATCAGCGAGTTTTCCCGAGAGGCAGGAGTTGTGCTTCTGCTGCTATCTTCCCCACATGACTCCATCAGTGTGAGACTGGGCGGCTCCTGGAGACCAGGAGGCTCTGGGCATGATTCAGAGCTGTTGTTTCTGATTTCACTAGAAAACATCGGGTCTCAACCATAGCACGTGAGCTCAGTTGCAAAGTGGTCTACCCAGAAAGGAGCTGCCTTTAACCTGAGTTTCTTAAGATCCAGATTTATGTTTGGATGTGAAATGAGGAAACAGAAAAAGATAAAAAGGAACAATGTAAGAAGTAGAAGGAAAACAAAGAAGTACAGGATTCAGGAAAACATCAGAAAATAGTGTATCAAAGATGCAGGAATATTAACTATGATTAAAACTGCTGAAAATTTAACTAAGACGAGGACTAGAATTGGTCGTCTTCCTAACTAGCTGAACTGACAAATTTAAAAATAAGGAGAAGAAATAGAATTCCATACCATTGTTTGTCTCAAGTGTTTGATTGAGTTGCTTATCTCTAATTCCCTGGAAGAAAGCAATTATTTTTATCCACTGCATTTTTAGGGGAAGGGAATTGAATGGGCTTTATCTGGGATTTTTGTTGTTGTTGTTTTGCTTTGTTTTGTTTTGTTTTGTTTTGTTTTGTTTGTTTTCATCATAAAATCCACACTACAAATGTCAGGGAACCACTGTGAGGGGTTTTTCCTGTTGCAAGATTATCCATTCCAAACACTCTCTAGATTGGAGAAAGTATCATGGGATTATTTTAGTTTTAGGTACTCCTGGGCCCACCATGAAGCAGATATAGGTAACATACCAGTTATCATTTACATCTTCACTAGCAGATGAGAACCCCTAGAATCTGTCATAATAAAGAACTACTGTTCTAAAGATCATGTCCAAATATTTTCCTTTACTGAAAGCACACTTGAAAAATTCAGTTTCTTATAGGAAGACTACAGAAACATTCTGAGTATCTACATTGAAAACAACAACAACAAAAACTTTTCTCTATGATAGTCTCTTGGGCTGTGAACAGACTCAGGCCTGGGAGTTATTGACAAACTAGGAATATATTTTGTAGTAGAATGAGTAGAATGAGTACTATTCATTCTTGCTAATTACACTATTAAACTGTATATAACTTGGGCACCTGGGTGGCTCAGTTGGTTGAGCAACTGCTTTCAGCTCAGATCATGATCCCGGACACCCGGGATCGGGTCCCACATCAGGCTCCCTGCTCGGCGGGAAGCCTGCTTCTCCCTCTCTCACTCCCTCTGCTTGTGTTCCCTCTCTAGCTGTGTTTCTCTCTGTCAAATAAATAAAACCTTTAAAAAAAAATTGTATATAACCTTTCCTTAATAAAAGCAGAGAAAGAACGTTCATGGGAATGATCCAGCCAAGGATCTTAGAGCATACATTCTTAGTATTAAATAGTATATACCACAAGAGAAAATCATTCTTATACAAACTAATGATGAAAACAGTAAACTTTCACTTCTGCTGTGATATATTGACCATAATCCAACTACTAGCCCTAGCCCACACTCAAAAAGGGATTGCAAAAGGCATTAATACCAGGAGCTGGAGATCAATGGAGGACATCATATGTATTTATTTAGAACACAAAGGGACATATGTATATGTATGAAATTAATGTCATTTACAGTATGGGAAGTTGTGTTTTTTATATTTAATTTAGGCATAATTTTATTTAAAGAGATTGTAATTGACTACTATTTACCTGCCTTAATAAACATGATTGTATTTTTTTTTAAGATTTTATTTATTTATTTGACAGAGAGAAGGACAGCTAGAGAGGGAACACAAACAGAGGAGTGAGAGAGAGAGAAACAGGCTTCCCATGGAGCAGGAAGCCTGATTGCAGGTCTCGATCCTGGTACTCCAGGATCATGACCTAAGCTGAAGGCAGACACTTAATGAGGGAGCTACCCAGGCACCCACATGATTGTATTTTTAAAGGGATTGGGGAATTTAAAATTTTATGAGACTGATTGAAATTCAGTATCTTTCTGTACCTTAAGATTAAAAATTTCTATTCTCCTAGGGTGCCTGAGTGACTCAATTTGTTGAGTGTCCAACTCTTGATTTTGGCTTAGGTCATGATCTCAGGGTTGTGAGACTGAGCCCCACATCCAGCTCTGTTCTGAATATGGAGCCTGCTTAAAATTCTCTCTCTCCTTGTGACCCTCCCATGTTCATGCTTCTGCTTGCTCGCGCTCTTAAAAAAGAATCAAAAATTCTAGCCTCCCTATATTTGTTGTCTTAAAATATTAATATTAATGCTGATCATACTGCCAATGCAAATTAAAAATTATTGTCAGTAAACTTATAGTTAAATTTGTAAATTATATTATTTGACAAGAACTGGAAAGTAGTGATCACTTCTCACAATGGATGTATAAAAGATAAATAAATTAAAGAAAATTGAATCCAAGACTCTCATTATATATGTTGAATACATGTTAAGTGCTCTCAATACAGAGAACTGATAAAGTTTTAATTTAGGGAGAAGAAAGAAAAAGGTAAATAAGGGAGAAGAAAGGAAGAAAATCAGAGAGATTGCATAACTCATTTGTGATTGATTCAGAGACCACCTGAGAAAAGAGTTCTCTGGCTACACTTACCACTTTGGTACAGTAAACAGAAGAGTTGAAAGAATAATGAGGTAATTTTAGAGCATTTTACTTCCCTGTCATTTTTTTTTATTTGACAATAGTAGCATGGATATGATTTTTTTTATATAAAAGAAGATAAGATGAAAGATATTTTTGGAGAAATATTTAGTGGTTTGAAGCAAAATTATTAGTGAAAATGAGAATATTAGACTGACAAAAGAAAAGCCTCAGGAGCTATTCATATAGATATATTTGGATACTTATTTTGATTTCTTTTAAGAAATTTTGCAAAACTCTGTCTAAAAGACATTAAATTAAGCAGAAAAAGACATTCATCATGCAGAACATATAAAATAGACATTGGAAAATATTAGGTTGTCTCCTTAATTGAAAGTAAAAGTAGGGGCACCTGGGTTGCTCAGTTGTTAAGTGTCTGCCTTCAGCTCAGGTCATGATGCCAGGGTCCTGGGATTGAGCCTGGGATCAAGCCCCATGTTGGGCTCCCTGCTCAGTGGGAAGCCTGTTCCTCCCTTTCCCACTCCCTCTGCTTGTGTTCCTTCCCTCTCGCTGTCTCTTTCTCTCTTTCAAATAAATAAATATTTTTTTAAAAAAAAAGTAAAAGCACATTTTTGCATTGTATATTTCAATTGAAATAAAACCTTTTATAACTCCCATTTAAATATATAATACAGCTAAAGAGCCAATTCAACTACAGTAAAAATAATAATAACCTTATTTGTAACCTTCTTGTTTCCGCTGACAAGAGAATCTTAAAGGAAATTAGAAATGATATATCTGATAAAGGGTTAGCGTCCAAAATCTACAAAGAACGTTTCAAACTGAACAGGCAAAGAACAAATAACCCAGTTAAGAAATGGGCAGGAGACATGAATAGACACTTTTCCAAAGACATCCAGATGTCTAACAGACACATGAAAAGATGCTCAACATCCCTCATCATCAGAGAAATACAAATGAAAACCACAGTGAAATGCCATCTCACAACTATCAGAACAGCTAAAATTAACAAGACAGAAACACCAGGTGTTATAGATGATGCAGAGGAAGGGAACTGTCTTGCAATGTTGGTAGGAATACAAACTGGTACAGGCATTCTGGAGAACAGTAATGGAGGTTCCTCAAACGGTATAAATAGAATTACCTAAGATCCAACAATTGCACTACTAGGTATTTACCTAAAGACTGCAAAAATACAGATTAGAAGTAATACATAAATCTCAGTGTTTATAGCAGCATTGCCAATGATAGCCAAACTATGGAGAGAATCTAAATGTCCATTGACTGATGACTGGATAAAGAAGATGTGATACACACACAAACACACACACACGCGTGCACACACACACACACACACACGGAATATTATTCAGCCATCACAAAGAATGAAATTGTGCCATTTGCAACCACATGGATGGAGCTAAAGTTTATTATGCTAAGTGAAATAAGTCAGAGAAAGACAAATACCATATGATCTCACTCATATGTGAAATGTAAACAGGAGAATAGATAGGGAAGGGGGATAAGAAGAGAGAGAGAGAGAGAGACAGGCCATATGTGATTCTTAACAATAGGGAACAAACTGAGGGTTGATGGAGGGAGGGAGGTGGGGAAATGTGTAGATGTGTGATGGGTACTAAGGAGAGCACTTGTTATGATGAGTACTGGGTGTATAAATAAGTGAGAAATCACTGAATTCTACTATGGAAACCAATATTGAGCTCTATGTTAACTACCTAAAATTTAAATAAAATAAAAATAATAAAATAAATAGAAAATTTTAAAACTCAGGAATGGGCAAAAAACTGGGACAGAAATATCTTGTCTGGCCTACTTTTCTGTGATCAATAATTTGAAATATTAGATAATCATGATACCTTTGAAAATCCAATCAAATGATAGATTGCATCATTTTTTAGAGAGATCGGTGTATATTGTTTAATAATAGATTGAGATAAAATAACTTTTTAATGGTTGTTTGCCTTTTTTCTATGCTAGCAATAGCCTAAAGACCAAGCAAAAGTAGAAAGTATTTGAGGCTGCCTTCTAAAATATTTCGAGAAGCAGAGATGGCACAGAAATAGCAACATTAAAGACAGAGTAGCTTTCTTTTATACTGGGACATCCCTAATGAGATGAAGGCAAAATGGATAGGTGAAATTATAGCTGGGAGGAAGGCCAAGGTCATAAATATGAAAAGATAGAGTTGTGGAATGGGTAATGATTTAATGATATAATCTATGTTACAGTAAATTACCAAAACAGTTATCATTTGGGCAAAGACCAAGGTTACAAAGTGAAGCAATAGGACTATTGAGCAAACTAAATATCAGATATTATTTTTGCCGTCATAAATTCTGTTTAACAGAGCACAGTCTATAAGGTCATAGCAAAGTCATAGAGAGGGATTTGATATATACTATTAGAATTTCATTTAAAAAATATAGAAGATTTGACAATGCAATTAACAAATTGCTCACATATATGTATTCGTGTTCTCATGTGTGTAAAATCGTATTCTCCAAAATTTTGTTCTTGAAAATTCATTTTTTTTCAAGCACACATTGAAAAAAAAGTGCAAAAACTGACTATATACCAGAGCAACAAAAGGAGTCTTCAAATGCCAGTTAGTTGGTATAACACACACCACATCCTTTACCACAAAGCAATAAAATTATAAATCAGAACATAACTGTGAATCAAAATCTTCCATTCACTGGAAATTGAAATTGAAAAGAAATAGTTATAGAAGGAATTCATGAATCAAAGACATTTATATGAAAATATGAAATACAATTGAAAATACAAAAATAAAACATGTCAATGCTTATAGGTTCGGCAATTATATGAGAGTTATAATGAAAGATGATTATTATTTATTCATATTTATTTTAGAGAAAGAGGGTGTGTCTGTGCACATGAACCAGGGGAGGGGCAAAGGGAGATGGAGAAAGAGAATTCCAAGCTGACTCTACCCTGAGCATGGAGTCCCATACAGGGCTGAGCTGAAATCAAGAGTCCAACGCTTAACCAACTGAGCCAAAGAGATGGCTTGAGAGAGAATTATAATTTTAACTCATCCATTAAATATAAGAGTATTTGAAAATTAATGTGCTAATTGAGGAAAAAAATGGCAAGATGCAGACAAATAAGGTAGAAAAAATAAATAATACCATAATCCCAATGAGTAGAAATACATGAAAAAGGATATAAAATTTAAAATTTTTGATTAAATTAAAACCTGATTATGTACAGACGCAAAATGGGAAGCAAAATAATTTACCTTCCAAAAGTGTCCTAGAAGCTAGAAAAATTCTGCAACAATACCAAATGTCCAGGAAAGAATTCTCACAAAAATTCTGTAAAGCTGCAGCTTTCATAAGCACAGTCCCCTTTCCCTCATTAATCACAAATTGTGAGAGCAGGGATGTTTTGTGTCCTCATGATTCTATACTCAAAACCTAACTATGTTCCTGGTGCACAGTAAACTTTCAATAAAATCATCTATTTAATGAATAAATTATGTTTATTTATAATAATAAATTTTATGTTCCAGTAGAACACTTCAGAAAACTGGGGTAGTATTATTAAAATTTGTTTTCCACAAAGAGAATAAATATTACTTTTAATTTTGCCTTCAAGAAAAATAAAGTTATGGCTTTAAGTTTATCTTTAATTTGATTATGACCCAAATTTTCAAGGGTCTCATGACCTCAATTATAACAATATTTTAAAATAAGAAATGATGGGGCACCTAGATGGTTCAGACATTACAACCCCAGTGTCCTGGGATTGAACCCCAAGTCCCAGTTCTTGATCAGTAGGGAGCCTACTTCAACCTCTCCCTCTTCCCCTTACCCTGCTCATTCTCTTTCTCTCTCTCTCTTAAATAAAAAAATCTTTAAAAAAAAATAAGAAAGGACCTATAATATATCATATATTTGAAATTTAATTTATAATTATAAATAAAATACATTTATTTGAACAGGCTAAAAATTTATAATCAGTATAATTTAACACATGTATCTTTGCAATTCCTTTATTCTTGCCATTTTTTGTAACTTGCTCCTTATATACCTACCCGTTTATGCTCATATGCATATGATCTAGTTTGAACAAAGATCCATATACACTACTGAATTACGTTTGAATAATATCTACTGTAATTCCATGTATCATTAACTAAAAGAATGAAGTGATGAAGATAAAGGTGATATAAAGTCCTTATATAGAAATCTGTACAAGTATAATTATAGCAGTATTATCAGCAATAACCAAACTACGGGGAGAACCTAAATATCCATCAACTAATGAATGGACAAAGAAGGGAATATTATTCAGCCACCAAAAAGAATGAAAGCTTGCCATTTGCAACCCCATGGCTGGAGCTAAAGTTTATTATGCTAACTGAAATGAGTCAGTCAGAGAAGTTAAATACCATGATAATACCAAGATAAATATGATCTTACTCATATGTGTAATATAAGAAAGAAAACAGATGAACATATGGGAAGGGGAAAAAGAAAAAAAGGAGAGAGGAAAGCTAGCCATAAGTGACTCTTACTGATAGAGAACAAACTGAGAGTTGATGGAGGGAGGTAGGTAAGTGATGGGCTAAATGGATAATGGATATTAAGGAGAGCACTTGTTACGATGAGTACTGGGTGTTATATATAAGTGATGAATCACTGAATTCTACTCCATAAACCAATATTGCACTACATGTTAAGTAACAAAATTTAACTTAAAAAATACAATTAAAATAATAAAAATAATAAAATCAATACACAGAAACTCACACACACCAGAAGAAAGTACAGAGATCATGGGCTGACATTAAATTTTCAAGTAGTCATTAAAGCATAAACTTAGACATCATTAAGGCTAAATTTAAACCAAAGACATTATGGAATTTATGACATTAGTGTGATAAAGCTTCAGGATTTAATATACATATGACTTTCCACTTACAACCAGTCTGTGATATTTTGTTACAGTAGCCCTGTGGACTAAGACAACATTTGAATAGACATGTGTCTTCATTTTAATATTTTCATTCCCAGATGTATGTAGGAGTTGAAAAATAATTTTTCACTAAATTAAAATGTATCTGTAAATTAGATAATAAATAAATTGAAGAAGTAAGGGGAGGGAACATTTGATGAACACTGGTAAAATTAGTAAAGCAAACAGTAAAATATTTGATCATAGGATATAAAGTCTAAGTTTTTTGAAAATGAAGGAGTAATCACACACACGACATTTTCAGTGCAAAGAAATTTCCATCTAGATAAGTCTTCATTTATCCTACAATATAAACCACTGTCTTAAAAATGTCAGTTGATAAGTATGTGCAGAAATGAATTTCTAGTCATACCAAAGTTATTAATTTTAATCAGTCAAATTCTATATAACCTGGGAGTTGGATAAATACAAGCTAAGAGATAAACTTCAAAGTTTATCTCTCTCAAGAAATAAGAGAGAATAGACTCTCAAGAGCTATTGTTTGCATCATGGCAAAAAAGCACAAATGACTTCACAGATTTAAAGTTAATATTACTAATAAAAAAACATTTATGATACTTGCTTCCATAGAAGGATGATTTAATTATTAAATTTTATAAGGTGGTGATATCTCATTCTCATATTTAATATTTAGCTATTTAAGACAGTCTCTTTACAATGAAAGAGCAGACTATTGAAATAATTTATTAAGTTTTGTCTATGGAGGAGCAAAAAATAAATGCAAACTAAAGTAGTTTATCTTATAAAATCAAAGGATTTATAAGTGGGAACTATAAAACACTTCCCTTGAATTCAATAAAAAAATATTTGCTTAGAAATTCTACTTACATTAATCTTGATAAAATGAAGTTCTTGCTAAACTTTCTAAGATTTATATAGGGAAAAAAAGATGTAGAGCTTAGCCTTACTTTTTTCAATAGATTATGGATGGAAATGATAGTGTGTAATTTTGTTAAAGGAATCCTATGTTTCCCCTTGACTCATCTTATGCTTTGGTCCCAATGGTGAAAATGACATGCACTGTGTAATCTGAAAGACCAAGGTGGATTAGAGACATGTCAGCTAACCCAGACCAACCTAAAGTTTATTGTAATTGAGTCTGTCTCAGCTCAGTCTATAGCAGCTATATTCAGCTGACCTGAAGAAAAATGACCGAATTTCTTTTGTGCTTGTTTGTCTTAAACCACTGGGATTCAGGGTGGTTTCCTACATAGAACCATTGTTTCAGGAGGTGACTGATACATGTGGAAGTAAAGAAAATATTAATACTGGTTAATTCTCTGCAGTCTATTTTATATTTTACATCTTCTGCAGGGAGCATATGTAATTTTTTAAAAGATTTTATTTATTTGACGGAGAAAAATACAGCTAGAGAAGGGAACAGAAGAAAGGGAAGTGAAAGAGGAAGAAGCAGGCTTCCTGCCGAACCAGGAACCTGATATGCAGCTCAATCCTGGGACTCTGGGTTCATGATCCGAGCCAAAGGCAGACGCTTAATGACTGAGCCACCCAGGCACCCCAGCAAATGTAATTTTTAATCAAGGAAATAATCGTTAAATTACATCATTAATTGAATAGATAAAAATTAAATGTGAATTAACATTTTAGGACAAAAATAATTAAGCTCATTCTCTAAAAGTATAGAATAATAATTATTAAAATTTGTATATACAAAATAAATTATAGGGCGCCTGGGTGGCTCAGTGGGTTAAAGCCTCTGCCTTCGGCTCAGGTCATGATCTCAGGGTCCTGGAATAGAGGCCCACATCCAGCTCTCTGCTCAGCGGGGAGCCTGTTTCCTCTGCTCTCTCTGCCTGCCTCTCTGCCTATTTGTGATCTTTCTCTGTCAAATAAATAAATAAAATCTTTAAAAAATAAAAAAATAAATTATGGTGAGTTTAAAGTATGCCACACAGACATAAATACATAAGGCAAGAGATAGTTTATAGGGTCTAAGAAATCTTATTCAGTACTAAGTGTTTATACTCCTTAGATTTAATCACTCCGTCCTTAAAAAAAAAAGTGACATTGGTATCTATCTCTTCTCCTTATCTCACCAAAAAGATTTTGCCCAGGTATGACAATGATACTGTTAGTGATAATTCAATTTATTAAATCCATCATCTGATTTTATATTAAGATGGCACAAAACACCATTTTCTTATGTTTCAATATGATACCATAATTATTGTACAATTATTTTAAATTTCAATTTTTTTTTAATTTTTAAATAATCTCTACACATGACATGGGGCTTAAACTCACAAGCCCTGAGATCAAGAGTCACATGCTCTATGGACTGAGCCAGCCAGGCACCCCTAATTTCAATATATTTGAACTTTTTCTACAAAACATTTAATAAGTTTATGCTCTTAGGTAATCTGTATTGCTGTAGCCCTTATCCCATCATTTTTCTTGGAACTTGACACTTGGCTTTTTTCAAAAGTAAACCTCTGTACTTGAAAAGTATGTTTGGATTGGGCTGTTAAGTCTGCATTAACCTGCAATTTTTGTTCATTTCTTCTTGATTTATCAGAGTCACAGTTTCCTTTGTCTTCTGTTTCTTTTTTTCTTGAAACCAACCTCATATTCTTTAATAAACATACACAAAATCTTTTTAAATTCTCAGTATATTTGATTCAAAGGACATAATTACAAAGCACATATGATCAGCACTTGAAAAGCACATTTAAAATACCAAATATATTGAACATTATGGACTTAATTGGATATGGTATAGTCGGTGGAAGTATGAGATTTGTATGCAAGGCAGCCTGTAGCTGAACTGTTGTTATATCCTTAATGATCTGCATGAGGCTGGGCAACATATCAAACTTATTGGACTTATCTATAAAATTGAGTTGTAAAATAGCTCAGAGCTTTATTGTGGCTACTTTCACGAATAATTTTAAGTGGCCTGGTATATAGTAAGTGCTACTCATTTTTTTAAGGTCTTCATCTCAGTAGGGGGAACTGAAAGAAAAAATGGAGAAATAATACAGAACGTATAATTTTATCGTTACAAGACACAGAGATAATCTGCTCCAACCCCCTCATTTTATAGATGGCTAAATTGAGGTCAAGATAGATTTAGTGTTTTGCCTGAAATCTCTCAAGAAGAGAGTGGCAAGAGAAGGATTACTTTTTCATAATTATATAATAAATCTAAGGGCTGAAAATGGCACTTCGAAGTTTTTGCTTTTCTCTCGGTATGGGAGGCCCATCTGCATTAGCAGGGTTGTGTCTTCATACCATTTAATCTTATCTCCAATGAATTTAAACATTTTATAGTCAACTATTACATTTTTCAGTATTTCTCAAACACCCATGTTTTTTATACCTCCCTTAAATCTCCTTTAAAAGTCTGTTATGCCGAGTGACTATTATGCAAAAGAAAAAAATGCAAAAGAAAAAAAAACTTAAAGTCCAATTTATTGAAATTTCTTGCTTCAGCATTCGTTTTTGAGACTACCCCTTGCCCTTTTTTTTAAACGGTTTATCTCATCTAGATAACTAGAAGGGTCAGATGACACTTTGAGATATACACTTCCATTTTTTTTTATCTCTTCCAGAAAACAAAACTGGTGATCAGATTTTGATTTTGAAGAAAAAGTCATAAAGGATATTAATTATTTATGTTATCATCTTTAAATTCCAATATTGGATGCAGTGAATTTGATAAAATTTGAAACCACTGGGGGTAAATAAAATTTAACTTCACTAAGCATACACATTTTAATGCTTCTTCTACTAAGGACTCCAGGAGGATGTGGAATTTGTACCCACACGTGGGCTTTTATTTGCCTGGATCATGTACTTCCTGGTCTTACCTGAAGCCATAGAGACAACTACTCCTCTCACATTTTCTCCCAGACACAATCCAGGATTACTAAAAATCACACAAGCCATCTTGTTTTTGAAAGATTTACAGCACGATTTTGTGACAGATAAGTTGGATAACTTAGCTCCAGATCTCTATCTGAAATGAACTCCTGTACCATTTCAGGTTTATCACGGGCAATACCATCAAAAAGTAGCACACACAGCTTACTTTCAGTGGCAGGAGAGGTTTTTGGCAGCCTGCCTAAAAAGAAAATACCTGCAAGTCAAAAATTATGAGTACTTTTTCATACTTCTGCAAGGTTTCCACTGAATCAAGGTCATTTAGTTCTATTCTCCATTTAATTGACTTTAACTTTCCTTTATGAAACTTGATACAGAAACCTCCACAGTAACAGGGAGTTTTCATTATTTCTCCCAAATTCTGGGCAGGGATGTTTATTACCTTATTTCGTTCAATAATAGTATTTCCTAAAGCGAAGGCGTAGTTTGGGAAAGGACAAAGATTTGTCAAATTAGTGGTTTTTTGTTTATTACTAAATTAGGTAGGAACCAAATTTATTTGTTGGCTTTCTGCAAAGCACTGTTCTTTTGTTTTTGTGAAGAATACAGCAATAGCCATTCACACTCACTCATTTTTTGTCCTATTATATTTAATTGTCTTTAGAATTAACATTTGGAATTAAATAACAATTTCAAAAATTAACATTGACTCGTTTTCCTCTCAGTTACTCAGTGCTTTCTCATTCTTCCTGCGAGATGGTGGAAGTACACATGTCAAGCCCTTCTGGAAGATAATTCTTTAAATGGAGTCCTTAGGTAGAAGACAAGAAAATAAGGGCTGTCTTACAGATCCGTTCCCACGTTTCTGAATCGCTAGAATATTGCACATCAGGTCTTTTCGTCTCAGTGCTCTCCACATGTTGTGTACATGCTGTCAAAACAGACTGCCTAGATCTCATCAGACTGGGTAATTTACTCAATCTCCCCATGCCTCAGCTTTTCCAATGTAAAACAAGAAAAAAAAAATTGCTCTTATAAAGTTTTTGAGGATAATCGAGGACAGTATATCACACACACACACACACACACACACACACACACACACACACAGTATAGGTGTAAACTATTTTCTTTTATCACAGGCACCCTAAAATTACAAGTTAGTATAAATTAAAATGACCCAAATTGTTAAGAATGAAGCATTGGGTAAAGGAAAGGAAAGTGAAATATAGCTTTGGATTTCTTTATTTCTCTAACTTGAATTTGACTTGACCGACCCGGAATTTGAAAAAATCACAAATCATCACTAACTAACCCCATCTTTCCCAGGAAGTGTCCTTAATTTAGACTCTGGGAAGCAGAGTAGTAGCAAGAATAAATTAGCTGGATTCTCAAGTATAAGTCACAAGGAAAAGAAGAAAATTAAAGGTAAAAATGGCATGGCTAGATGCAGGAAAAAAAAAGTATTAGTAGGCACGTTATAGAAAGGAAGAGAGAACTGTTGAGTAGCAAATCACACCTGGCTCTGGTAAAACGATAAGGTGATGAGCTGTCTTAGGATAATTGTTAAAGCAGTCCCTCCTTTTCCTGGATGCTATATTTCGAGATCTCCCCTGTAGATGTCTGAAACCACAGATAATACCTAATCCTGGAAATACTGTGATTTTTCCTATTCATGCCTACTATGATAAAGTTTAGTTTATAAATTAAGTGCGGTAGCGATTAATAATAGTAACTGATTATAAAAAGAACAATTATGACAATATACTGTAATAATAGTTATGTGAATGTGGTCTCTCTCTTTCTCTCCAGGTGCCTTACTGTACTCTTCTTACTCTTCTTGTGATGATGTGAGGTGATGAAATATCAGTGTGATGAGATAAAGTTAGGCAAATCATGTAGGTACTGTGACATAGCATTAGGCTGCTATGGACTTCTGAGGATACATTAGAAGGAGGATCATCTGCTCCTGGACTGTGATTGACCATGGGTAACAGAGGGTGGAAAGTGAAATGGCAGATAAGGGAGAACTACTGCGCTGGGTTTTTTTTTCTCTTGCTAGTTGGATATGGCACATGGTACATTTGCAATACAATTTGGGTTTTTTCCAAGTCTTTATTTAAATTTAAATTATTTAACACACAATGTAATACTAGTTTCAGGTGTACTATCCAGTGATTCAACACTTGGCATGCAACATCTGGTGCTCATTACAGCAAGTGAAGTTCTTAATCCCCATCAGCTGCTTCGCCCATCCCCCCCACCTCCCCTCTGGTAACCATCAGTTTGTTCTCTATTAAGAGATGTTTCTTGGATTGCCTCCCTCTCCTTCTTTTCTTTCCCTTTGCTTGTTTAGTTTTGTTTCTTAAATTCCACATACAAGTGAAATCATATGATATTTGTCTTTCTCTGAATGACTTAAAAATGAAAACGTACTTTTGAAATATTTACATAATTTCACAATTTTAACTGTAAGCTTTTTTTAAAATTTAAATGTAAAGAGTATGACATTTTCCAATAACCTAATTATTAAATTTGGCCTCTATAATTAAGAGGCTGTTTTTTAGTTCGCCTGCCTCTTCTTTTGGTTGAATAAAAATGTGCTCAGTAACTGATACACATATTTTGGTTATGTGAAGTCAGTGCCTGTAATTGTCAATTGAAAGAAAACCTGGCAATGAGTTTTTGTGCTATAATTTTTATCTATTACCCTGCAGAAATTTTAAAAATAATTCTTCAGTCAGAGGACAAAAAGGAGATCTTTACACTTTTTTTTTTTGTAACTATGTTGAGGTAAATTGACATAAAACTTCTCATCTTAAAATATATAAATAAATAAAATCTTTAAGAAATAAGTAAAATAGGGCACCTGAGTGGCTCAGTGGGTTAAAGCCTCTGCCTTCCACTCAGGTCATGATCTCAGGGTCCTGGGATGGAGGCCCACGGCAGGCTCTCTGCTCAGCAGGGAGCCTGCTTCCTCCTCTCTCTGCCTTGTCTCTGCCTACTTGTGCTCTCTCTCTGTCAAATAAATAAATAAAATATTTTAAAAAAAGAAATAAGTAAAATAAAAAATAAATTATTTGTGAATTTTAATATTTGAAATCAGTGCAATTCAAGATGGTAAATGTATCCATCAATCACATAAATGTTCTCATGCCCCTTGAATTTTCCCTCCCCTGTTCCTATTCTCATCCCCTACCTTCCTTAACAAACCACTAATCTATTTCTGCAAGAATCATTAAATAAAATTATCCATGTTATATAAATGTATTAATATAATCTGTATTTTTTAAAATTCCTTTTCCCTCAACATAATTATTTTAAGATTCATTCATATTTGTGCTTGAATCAAGTTAATTTCTTACTATCACTACATAACATTATATGTACTGATGCACCAAAATGTGTTTATCTGGTCATCCAAAAATATACATTTAGGTTATTTTTACTTTGAGCTATTAGAAATAAAGCTGCTGGAAGCATGAACATTTGTGAACAAGTCTTGTATGGACATATGCTTTCATTTCTCTTGGATAAATACATACTAATAGAATGTCAGGATCATATAGTATATGCATATTTGACTTTTTAAAGAAACAACCACACTGTTTTCCAAAGTTGATATATTATTTTACCTGTTCACCAGGGGCATGAGAGATTTCTAGTTGCTCCATAATCTTTTCATCACTCGATATGGTCAGATCTTTTCATTTTAACCAACTGAATAGTTGTCTAATGTTATCTCATTGTGACTTTGATTTGCATTTTCTTAAAGACTAATGATACTTAGCATTTTTTCATTTGTCTATTTGCATTCCATATATTGCCTTTGATGAGGTTTCTGTTCAAATATTTCATCTTTTCTGATATTAAATGGTTTTCATTCAATTTCTTAGATTCATGAGTTTATTATGGATAGTAATATAGGTAATTATGAAAAGTTTTCAGTCACAATTTCATCGTGTATTATTTCTGCCCTCTTTCCTTCACTGACTCCAATTACATGGATATTTAGATCCTTGAAATTTTCACACAAGTTTATCAGTGATTTTCATTTTTAATGTTTATTTCTTACATAATTCACTTTGAGTAGCATTTAATACTGTGATTTCAAGATCATAAATCCTTATTCCTTCAGTATAGATATGCTGTTTTCCTTATCCTGTGCATGTTTCATCTCCAACATTGTAGGTTTCATCTCTATACATTCAATTTTGGTTGTCTTTTCTTTTCCTTATTATTTTTTTTTTTATCTTTCATGTCTCTTCCTAAGTTTAGAACATATAGACTACATTTCAAATAACTACCTTAGTGATTTTTTCTACTAATCCTCTTTGTCACTTCTCAGACTTAATTATTTTCTTCCTAATTATAAGTTGTATTTTTCTGCTTCTTTTCATGTCTGCTAGTTTTTTACGAATGCTAGATATTGTGAATTTTGCCTGTCAAATGCCAAATATTTCTGTATTCCTATTTGAGCTTTGAGTTAATGTTTTTATATATAGTCTTGTCTGCTCAGATGTTACATTTAAAAATTGTTACACAAGACAAAAGTTATGTTTAGTCTAGGACTACTTCCTCCCCCCCCCCCCAGGGCAAGACACGTCAGACTACTCTACTCAAATACCCATAAGTTAAGAGGATTTTCTACAATGTTGAGACATTGTTCCCAATGCTGTGTCTCAGGTACCATTTCCTCTTCTTTCTAATGGTTGCCTTTTTACCCTCAGGTAGCTCCTTCACACATATTCACTGATCAGTGAGTATTCTTGTGAACTCTTGAGAGTCAACCTTTGCATAGCTATAGAGCTCCTTCTATATTAGTCTCTTCATTTCTCTGTCTTCTGATGTCTACTTTCCTATTCTCAAAATGTGATCTTCATCTTCTCAATTGACAGAATCTACGGAGTTGGAGTTCCATTTGCATTCACCCTCCTTATGTTATAGTCCTGGAAACTATCTCAAGATTATAATCTAGGACAGTCATGCAGTTTATCTGCTTGTTTTTTCTCCATCTCTCAAATATCACTATCTAATTGCTTGATATCTGGAATTGTGAAGACATCTGTTCTATATATTTTGCCTTTTTTATCTCAGGCAAGTGGGTAAATTTTGTTCCTTTTTCTCCCTCTTGGTCAGAAACAAAAACCCTCTTTTTACTGTCCATATGAAGACCACTTTGCACAATAATTACATATACTTGATGTACGCTGTGTCAGAAAGACATATATTATACAGTTCTGGAAGTGATTTTGGGAGATAGGCATGTGCTAAATATCTTTAAAATGCAGTGCATGAAAAGGAAAGTGAAGGTCTAAGAACTAAATCTTAGAAAACACTGAGGAAATTTAAAAAGAAAAAGAAACTAGTGGAAAGTAAGGGAGGACTTTATGGCAATTAGACTGTCATTAAATGTATATATAGGGTGATTTTAAAACTCTGGGCCAAGTAAAATACGCTGCAGTTAATATAGCATGAATACCAAGGATAACTCAGTTGTGATAGAACTCCTGAAATTATGGAAAGTCTGTTTCATCAAAATGTAGGTACAAAATTTATATTTAAGGGCCTAAGCATAGGAGTAGGTAAAGAGATCATGAAAACAGTGGCTACTAGGGGTATAAAGCATTTCAGTAAAATGAAGATGGAAAACAAAATGTTATCTAGCAGTACAGGAAGATCAAATAAAGATTTTAATATGGGTCAGAACTGTGTCTTCCCCAAAAAGGAAATAACCATAGAACTATTATCATGGATGATTTAAAGAAAAAATAAAAGCAATAGTATATGTTATTAAATTTTTGCTTTTTCTATTATATAAAATCTCATGGAGTCCTTTGTGTTTGGATTCCTTAATGATATTTGGAAGAAGTCAAGTTGTCCCTAAAAAGCAGAAAATACTACAGCTTCCAGACTGGCTTGTCATATTTCTATAGATTTGACCGGTAAGAATACAGTGAGCCCAAATGGATTAGAAGGAAATAAGTAAGATCAACTTTCTGAATGCACAAGGTAACACCAAACTGGGAGGGGCAGATATAGTTGGAATGAGTGGTAGGTAGCCATCCTGCCACTTCTAATCTGCAGGTTAGCAGCATTATAGCCAATGGTTCTACACTAAGGAAGATGAGGTGAGAAGTTTCAGGGCTCACAGGAATCAGATTAATGTGATTGCGGCAGCTTCCCACAAGATGAAGTGAACACCAAACAGCCTTGCGACAACTCTTCACAAGGGAACCTGTTCTGCCATACTCCTGGGAGAATTAGTGTTACACAAAGATGGGTCAGGCTGCATGTCGGCCTAGTCTGGTTGGCCTACATGCATACATGTATTGTAGCCATGGGGCCATGAGGGAGTTTTCCTGTAGTGATTTGCTAAATTACAGAATAAGAGGGTCAATCAAATTGGGATTAAAAATGTAAGAATGGGGACGCCTGGATGGCTCAGTTGGTTGGGTGAGTGCCTTCGGCTCAGGTCATGATCCCGGAGACCTGGGATCGAGTCCCACATCGGGCTCCCTGCTCGGCGGGAAGCCTGCTTCTCCCTCTCTCACTCCCCCTGCTTGTGTTCCCTCTCTCGCTGTGTTTCTCTCTGTCAACTAAATAAAATCTTAAAAAAAAAAAAAAAAAAAGTAAGAATGGGGGCACCTGGGTGGCTCAGTTGGTTAAGCAACTGCTTTCAGCTCAGGTCATGATCCCGGAGACCCAGGATCGTGCCCCATATCGGGCTTCCCGCTTGACGGGAGGCCTGCTTCTCCCTCTCTTGGTCCCTCTGCTTGTTTTCCCTCTCTAGCTGTGTTTCTTTCTGTCAATAAATAAATAAAATCTTTTAAAAAAATGTAAGAATGGAAAACATTGGAGATTGAATGTTAATGTCCCTTCAAAATTCATATGTTAAATCTTTATCCCCAGTGAGGTGGTATTTGGAGGTAGGACCTTTGGGAAGAGGTAAGAGTGGAGCACTCATGAATGACATCTGAGTCCTAATAAAAGAGATCCTAAAGAGATCCTTTGCCCCTTTGCCTGAGGATACAGTGAAAAGATAGATGTCTGTGAACCAAGAAGTTATTTCCCACCAGACACAAAATCTTTCACCACCTTGATCTTAGACTATGAAATCTCCAGAACTATAAGAAAAAAATTCTGTTCTTTTTAAACTGCCTCAGTCTAATGTATTATGTTATAGGAGCCCAAACAGAATCCTTGAGCCTACACTTCCTGAAGAGAATGTACAAGAAAAAGAAAAAAACAAACAAAACAAAACAAACAGCAACAACAACAAAAACCCAGAAACAGAAATGAGTAAGATGCTATCATACTACCTTTAGGGAAGAAAATAGTTCTCAATTTCTTTAAAATCAGCAGAATTAGAGAGAAAGAGTTATTTGGAGATGGGAAAATGGGAAGCTGGCAGATCCCGTGCCTGACACTTTTTAATAAAATGGAATGATATATCATGTGTTACTTAATACAGCCTGCCTAGCAATAGTCATTAAATGTTAAATGATAATAAATATGTTTGCTTTCTACATAAAGTTAGGGGACTCTAAAATTTTCGATTCTATTGAAGAATGAATAGTCAGAGTCACTACTGATCTTTCTTCATCCACTGAATAAGCAGAAAACCCACTGCCATTCTTTCCTCTAATTTGAAAACATTTAATCATTAAGGTATAGAAAATTCATTTGACACGCACAATCCCTGATGTAATAAATGTTATAGCTATACAAATGTGGAAGAAACTTAAAGGTTATCTAGACCAAACAGGTTCACTATATGGATGAGGAAACTCAGCTTTTTAAAGACAAAGTGCTTTTACTTAATACAATAACCACCAGTGGATATAGACAGATGATAGATAGTACACTCCCATTTGAATTGTTTTTTAACTTCACAAAGCTGATGAAAGTTTATGCATGGAGATGAAAGCTTCTTTACAAATACTGAGAAAAAAAAGAAGAGAAATGTATTGAAATTTCAAATGTATTGTCATATTTCCACAACTAATAAAGACTAGTACTGCCATCTTGTGTCTTTATGACTACTTACCCCCCAAAAATAGATATGTAATTCTATTTTTAGTGTCAGTATGATTTGTTGTTAGAGATTTTTACTATCAATATGATTTGTTGTGTGGAGGAAATAAGTAAGATTAGCATGGTGTCATCCTTCTCAATCTACAAGGTAACATGAAACTGAGAGGGGCAGAGAGAGAGGGAATGAGTGATAGGTAGAAGTCACACCACTTCTGGTCTGCAAGTTAGTAGCTTTATAGTATACATTTTGTAATAAACATGGTTGTGCCTTTCTGATACTAATACTAATT
Organism: Spilogale gracilis; assembly: GCA_004023965.1. Lineage (NCBI taxonomy): Eukaryota > Metazoa > Chordata > Mammalia > Carnivora > Mephitidae > Spilogale > Spilogale gracilis. The sequence continues at coordinate 83,513 of PITA01000478.1, forward strand.
TGAAATGAAAACATAAATTTTACCTTAAAATTAAGGTTATACATTTTAATTGGATAAAGTAGGGTAAGGTTGAAAATAATAGATTATTATAAGACCAAAACAAATATGAATATATTTCCTGAAGGTGCCTTTGAATATCACATAGGTTAAATGATTTGTCTACATAAGAGAAATTACACAATAATGTCAGGCAAAGGCAGAAACATATCTATTCTGTATACATACACATTTATATATGCTTCTTTATATACGTATTCATTTTACAAACACTATAGCTTGGAGTTTGTTCAAAGATGGGTTGTATGTTGAATAAAAGTTAAAGTCATTTTTTTAAACAAAAGTTAAAGTCATTTTTTAACAAAAGATATTTTTATTTTAAAACTAGAGAAAAAAATAAATTTTACACTCACAGATGATGGAGACTTAACCACAGTTTACTTATTCTTTGTAATAAAAAAATCTCTTTGATAAAACCTGATATAATTTATCAAAATATTTAATAATTTTCAAATTAAAATAAAGTCATTTCTAAAGAAGGAGACAAGAGCAAAAAGGTTTTTTTTTACCAATGCATTTGATATTTATTAAACTCAATAAAATACAGAAGAGATACATTTATTAGTTAATGAAATGTTTATCACAAATTTTGGAGTAGCAGGTGCTGAAGTAGAAACTGTAATTACTGTTGTGAATATCAGGGACCTAATGCTTTGAGAAGTAGCTGAATATTCAGGTCAAATACTTAGCAAATAGAAAGTTAAAGATCTTGGCCCAAGTGTTTTAATGCCAAGTTCATCTGTTTTTCAACATCACAGCTATCTCCCCCAAAGCTATCTATAATCTATTCCTTACTAAGAAATACAATTTACAAAATCAATGATGTATGTGCATGTTTTATAAAGGAAACTATTCTCTTATGCATTCTCAGCAAAACAAATAGTTTGATATATTGTAGAATGCAGTCTATGTACCTTCATGAGATACTTTGTACTCTGCTATATTTTATTCAACAATTTATTTCTCAGTTCCAGTTGTTATTTGTTCCAAGAATACAGAAGGACTTTATTAAAGCATTTAGAACTCGAGTAGTAATTGACTGTTACTGTCTGTGAACTGCAAATCAAAAAGAAAAATATTAGATAAAAGAGATGATACTTCCCAGCATTTTGAATTCTTTACAAATTGCAGAATAAGTGAGTTGCTGGTTATGCATTTCTTTTCAAAAAAGTTTCTAAGACACAAAATAGGAGTGAATAATAACCACAATTTCAGTTTTACAAATAGCTTGTGTATGCATTATTCCAATTGTTCCTCAGTCTAATGAGCCAAGTGCTTTCATTGACATTTTACTGAAGAAACCAGCGTCAGAGAGGTTAAATTACTTCCATAAGCTCACACAGCTGGTAAATGATAGAATTAGACCTCATCACAGAATTTTAACTCCTTAATTCTCATGAACTTTCACCATTCTATTGTGTTTCTACTTTTTCCCTAGACACTTATTAAAGCAGTTTGTCTTTTTAGATATTTTTTTATACCATTGCTTAAAATAAAGACTTCTTCATCCCTCATAGGTATATTACTTGACATTGGTGAATTTTCGACAATTATACTGCAGCTTAGACATGTAAAGTAGAGGATGTTAAGCAAATGCTCAGGATTGGCATGTTTCTAGTTTTAATAATTTCTCATGCAATGTCCAAGTATTTTTGTTTGGTGCGTGCGTGTGTGTCTCTGTGTGTGTGTGTGTGTGTGTGTGTGTGTGTGTGTGTGTGTAGCTATGACACTTTTTAATTTTTATTATGAAAATATTCAGGCATATACAAATTGAACCAACATTATAATAAGTCTCCATGTGACCATCACCCAGCTTCAACAATTATGAGTATTCTGCTATGTTTGCATCATAGATATCTCCACCACACTTTATCCTAGAACTGGAGGGGAATTAGGAAGATGACGATGATGATGACCATGATGATTATGGCTGTCCATGCAATTTTTACAGACATAGGTATTATGGTTAGGTAAAATTTACACTCATTAAAACTTACTTCACCCTCTTTAGTATACATGTTTATGAGTTTTTACAAAGACGGTCATTCATATGAGTATCACCACATGCCCAAAAAATCTTAGAATTGGAACAATAAAATGATTAAAAGTAAGGGTATAGCTCTTATTTCAATGATTAAATATGTCTGGAAACTATAAATCCAAATGGCATCAAAGTAAAATATTATCGTTAGGTTGTTTTTGTAACCTGAAATAGGCTCTTTAAATTATCTTAACAGATGGAAGCTTATATAGCCATGCAGAGAAAAAGCTGAAATCTATTTCTCTGAAGAAAAAGAACTATGATCATGACAGATCATAGATAAGCAGGACTTGGCATATTTACCAGGTTGAAGGATTTCAATTCTCACACTCTCACACTGTTACTTAGAATCTCTGTATATACTTGTTCTCTGACTCACACTTCAAGTGGTAATTTTTTTTTTTAAGTATCAGTTCACTAATCTATGGAAGCTAATTGTCTAAGTTATAGTTTTCAACCCATAATTATTGACCACTCTATTTAGGGACCCAACTGACAGTGGATATTGATCTTTCTTCCAATATCGGCTAATCCCAGGCGTGATTACCTGAATAAGGGGTTGTGTGAAGGGATGGTAAATCCAACCAGGGTATCAGATTCTACTTTTTCCTTACCAAACAAAAACTAATATAAATTGGTCTGGACAAAAAGGAAAGTTCTTTGCACATAAATTAAAAATTTCACCTACTAAGTTGACAAAATTCATGGCTGGCTTCAGGGCTCAATTTTGATAGCATGAGTTGGTTTCTTTCTGCCTCCATCATTGCCTTCTATTGTTGTAATTTTGTTATCAGGTAAAAATAGTCTACTCAACTTCAGCCCTTAGGATGTTTATGTGTAGTGTATTATGGAAAACAATAAGGATCTCTTGCTCAAGAGTTTTCATCAAGAATTTTATTGAATTCTTGTTCTGACTGAATCAAGTAACAATCCATAAAGCAATCACTGTGGTCAAAGAAACAAAAACAAAAACAAAACAACAACAGCAACAACAACAACAACAAAACTGTAATCTTAGCTCTAGAGTTGAGAGAAAGATCCCTACCAAACATTTATGGATCAAGGGGTGCCTGGGTGGCTCAGTCCTTAAGGGTCTGCCTTCAGCTCAGGTTATGATCCTGGAGTCCCAGGCTCCCTGCTGGGCGGGAAACCTGCTTCTCCCTCTCTCGCTCCCCCTGCTTGTGTTCCCTCTCTATGGGTGTTTCTCTCTGTCAAATAAATAAATAAAATCTTTAAAAAAAATATGGATCAAATATGGAGAAAGGGAGATTTCCAAATTCCTATTAGCAGAATTAGAGGTAAAGGATCCGCATATTGGATGGCCAAAAAGTAACGAAGATATATTTTTTACTGGAAAAACTTGGTTTTATCTAGAAGATAACTATCCTAGGTAATTCAAAACATAAAGTATTATAAATAAATATTTTTATTGTTCTGATATGAGTATTTTAACACTAAGTTCCTTTTGTCAAGAGCAACATTATTTATCTTACTGAATAATGAATTTGATTTTTTTTTTGTTATTTTTTTTTTTAAGATTTTTTTTATTTGACAGAGAGAAACACAGCCAGAGAGGGAACACAAGCAGGGGGAGTGAGAGAGGGAGAAGCAGGCTTCCCACCAAGCAGGGGGCCCAATATGGGACTCAATCCCAGGTCTGCAGGTTCATGACCTGAGTCGAAGGCAGTCGCTTAACCAACTGAGCCACCCAGGCGCCCCAAATTTGATGTTTTGATGTTACTATAATAGAACTCTTAGTATTTTGCTGAAGATTACTAAAACATTTTAAAATAGGCTTTTAATGTCATATATGAAACTGATCTAGTAATCATTTCAACTTTTTTTTTTTTAAGATTTTTATTTATTTATTTGACAGAGAGAAACACACTGAGATAGGGAACACAAGCAGGAGGAGTGAGAGAGGGAGAAGCAGGCTTCCCAGCCAGCAAGGAGCCCGATGTGGGGCTCCATCCCTGGTCGCCGGGATCATGACCTGAGCCGAAGGCAGTCGCTTAACCAACTGAGCCACCCAGGCGCCCTTCAACTTATTTTTAAAATTTTTATGAAAGAATAAGTTAAAATTAAAATTGCCTGAAATTCTAAAAACAGATATTAGGATTTTTGTAAACAACTAGAAAACCCATGATTATATCCTCTGAGTTGTGAGGCAGACATATTTTATACAGTGAAAATCAGACACATAAATTATCTGAGGGTACACATCACAAATTAATGCATTGTATTGCTCAGATGCAATATATGTACCACATTTCATGTTACTAATAACATATTACAGAATGTATAATATATTGTACTGTATTATAATTTCAATAAACCATAATTTAAATATGTAAATACATAAATAAATATAGATTTTATTTATATATATATTAAATTTATGTTGCATATATATTTATATGTGATAAAAATCATATAAATACTTATAAAATATATATTTTTATATATAAGTATCTGTATTTCCTGATATTGTAGCCATCTTGTAGTATCTGAAATAAAGCAAACTTTTTTTTGTTTTTGTCAATCTAACAACTGACTAGAATTAATAATAATTCTTTAAAAAATAATTGTTTATTTTCCCCTTTCTTTCATATTTTAAGTTATTATGCATTCATCATGGCTTAGTGCATTTTATAGTTGCCCTCTGCTGTATGTTAGATAACCAGCTGCCACTACAGCAAGATGATCACTGTACCCTAAGACATGTTCCAGAAAGGCCTAGAAACAGTACTTTAGGAAGCCTACCACAGACAGTTTTGAAATTGTGTTACTCTCATAATGGTGTTCAGAGAGCAAAAGTTACATGCAAACTTAATTGTATATTTAGTGTTCTAGAAAAACTACACAACTTCTTTAAGCCCATGGAAAAGAAAAGACAAAATATTGCCAAGAGCTCACAACTAACATTCAGGTGTATGTTTCTAATGAAATGACTGAAATCCATATACAAAATGTCCCCACAGGCCTTGTAAGCATAAAAATTACATAAGATTAAAAGATTACATTTCAATCAGTAAGGAAAATGATTAAAATTAATATAGAATGTCAGAAATAATTTAAGAACTCAAACTAATCTAAGTGAATATATTAAGTTTCTCACTACAAACATATACAGATTTATTTAGAGGTTATGTGTGAAGCTGGTGCTTTCTGATTGAAGATTAAACCACATTTTCCTCACCATTAAAAAATTTCCAGGGGCGCCTGGGTGGCTCAGTTGGTTGAGCAACTGCCTTCGGCTCAGGTCATGATCCCAGAGACCGGGGATCGAGCCCTGCATCGGGCTCCCTTCTCGGCGGGAAGCCTGCTTCTCCTCTCTCACTCCCCTTGCTTGCATTCCCTCTCTGGCTGTATTTCTCTCTGTTAAATAAATAAATAAAATCTTAAAAAAAATAAAATCCAGTGATTTTTCTTTAAATATAGACTGATTATTATTATTCAAATTATCCAGAAGTACCAGAATACTCATTCAATCCAGTCAAATGAAAAGGAATATCCCACACTCCCAACATCATTATTAACATTAACCTACATTATAAACTTTTTTTTCTTGGTGTCCTCAGGTGGCCATATTGCACACAGTGAAACAAAAATGCAAAGTTCCATGTGATTCTAGGTCTCATGCAGAAAAGTTAGTGGGAATTATCGTTATTGCCAGTCACAATGGCTCCGATTTAAGTCCTAAATTCTGCCTTCATGTCACTCCTCTCTCTCACTGAGCTTAATAGTTGGAAATTTCTCAATCATCTGTCCACATGTTGATCAGATGAAGCAAAAAATCCCTGCTGAACTGTCCTAAATAAACTTCAAGCAACTAGTGGGCCATATCCCTTCTGTGTCCTGACTATTAAATGATAGTGAGTGTCCTGACACCGTCAGACTGCAAACCCTGCCATCTTCTCATAGTTAAAGCACAGCAAAAGTCCCCACATTGAGGAGAAATATACCAACCATAACCCATCTGGCATGGATCTAAATCACACATTTACTTGAGATCATGGAACACAGAACTGATGCACCAGCATTAACTTTGAGGCAACCACGAGAATATTTAAATTTTGTCTTTTGTTAGGGAAAAACTTTTGCAGAATGACATCTTTTTTTTTTTTTTTTTAAGATTTTATTTATTTGACAGAGAGAAACACAGCCAGAGAGGGAACACAAGTAGGGGGAGTGAGAGAAGGAGAAGCAGGCTTCCCACCGAGCAGGGAGCCCAATGTGGGGCTTGATCCCGGGTCTCCGGGATCAGGACCTGAGCCGAAGGCAGTTGCTTAACCAACTGAGCCACCCAGGTGCCCCTGCAGAATGACACCTTATCAAATATCTATACCAGTACAAATCTGTCTACTGGTACACCATTAAATATGAGGTTACAAAACACTTCAAGGGTGAGGTGTTAAAAATATGAACCTTGTCCAGATCTGATAGGGACTTTCAGAGACCCTCTTATAGGTACCTCATTAAGAATAAAACCCAACCTAATAAAAATTGTGGCTGTGAAAAGCAGTGTTTATAAGAATAATCAGACAAATATTGTAGTCTTTTCCTTTGTATCAATGCTCCTCAAAGCCAGTAGTTCTAAAAGACAACTGATAACACATATTTTGAGGGGAAATCTCTTCATACATGTTACGTCCTCAACTCACCAAGATCCCTGGGATGGCAGGGATGGTACATTTAACTGTTACAGTAATCTAAACAGTCATATGTGTTTGTGTGAGTTTAGTGCAGGACTTACCAAATTACTAAATACTGCTAACACTATATAGTATTTACTGTGGGGTCTCCTGGGTAGCACAGTCATTAAACGGCTGACTTCAGCTCAGGTCATGGTCCCAGGGTCCTGGGATCAAGCCCTGCATTGGGCTCCCTGCTCAGTGGGAAGCCTGTTTCTCCCTCTCCCACTCCCTCTCTTTGTGTGCCTTCTCTCACTGTCTCTCTCTGTGTCTAATAGATAATAAAATCTTAAAAAAAAAAAAAAAAGAATATATAGCACTTACTGTGTATCATGCAAGTTCTAAGATCTTTGTATTCGTGAAACCATTTAATCTTTAGAACAACTTAATGAAGGAAGTACTATTGTCATTGCTATTTAAAATATGAGAAAATGGATAGATTAAGTGACCTATCCAAAGTCACATAGATGGTAAATACCCAAATGCTTATGATGACTTCTCAACAATCGAATTTAGAAGGTGTCATTTCCAATGCTAATTTGAAAATATTGCAGCCATCTAAACACCTAAAGTTTCTCAGAAAACATGTTCTGGGTTAACAAAGCATAGCCAGTGTTATTCTGTATATTTCAAATATTTCATCAATCTAAATCAAACCATGAAGAAACTGCCTGTTAGACTAAATCTTCATTGCTTCTATTAGATTCACCTTTACTGATCTTTGCTTTCACACTCCACTCTCTATATACACTCACACATGCTATATGAAATGCTAATGATAAGATTTAGTCATGACAAAGTAAGAGGAAAATATTTAACCTTCCACATTAAATAAAGCAATATACAAAATACACACACACACACAAAAAATAGTTTTCAACCACTGGACAAGAGACAGCTAGGGGCAATGATCTCTGAAAGAAAAGAAATAAACCAAGTGAACACACGTGCCCAGTTCACTACACGGAGAGTTTCTCAGCCATAGCACAGAGGAGGAAACTGAAAGGGAGCCATCCCAGGGATCTTGGTGAGTCGATGACAGAAAGTTCAGAGTACAAGGAGGAAATCTACCAGATCTATGCAAAGAGTTGAACAAAGAAAAATAATCTTTAGATCTGTCCCTTGAATCTTTTCATGGAAGGAACTATAAGAAGGACCACAGAAGATTAGGTATAAAAATCACTGGAGACCACACACACCTAGAAGGATCTCTTCAGGTAGCCAGTTGAGTCCTCAGAAAAATATTTCCTCAGTAAAGGCCCAAATTAGCCTTAAATTCAAGGCTGTTCTCGTGCCACCTAAGAAAACCTTCAAAAGCAAATTTCAAATTGATTGAACTATTTCCAAGAAACCAAAATATATACAAAAAAGTCCAGCATCCAATTAAATAATCACCCAATATGCAAAGATGAAAAGGATTATCCATAATGAGATAAAAAATCAATAGCAACAGATTTAGAAATATGATTAAAAACCAAAGATGCTAAACCGTCTATTTTATATGGATCCCATATGTTTTTTGATTATGATTAGAAACTAAAGAATAAATGGTAGTGCCCGAGTTTTTATGTATTTTTAATGCTATGGGGACTTTACGTATTCCTCAAATTAAAGCAGTTTTTCAGGAGAATGTTTCTGATTGCTTTTTATCCCATATTCCTTCACGTAGATCTCTCCACAAGAAAAAGCATGATTTTTATAGTAGGAGATTTGCTAGAACTCCAAATATGGTAACTATTGTGTTCTGGTTCCCTTCACTTATCAGATCAGCCCTTTTGTTTTTGTGTATGACAGACAGAGATTGAATGAGATTTTTTTTTTTCCTTTGTTACCTGAATTTATAACCCATTTGAACAGTTTCCTACCTGTGATGGGACCAAGATGGCCTTAATGTTCCCCTCATCTTGACTCAACAAACTTATCTAGGTTTCTTCCTCATTTTAGGCCTCTGAATGCCCTTTTATTTATTTATTTTTTTAAGATTTTATTTCTTTGACAAAGAGAGAGATCCTAAGTACGCAGAAAGAGCAGAGGAAACAGGCTCCCTGCTGAGCAGAGAGCCTGACCCGGGCCTCAATCCCAGGACCCTGAGATCATAACCTGAGCTGAAGGCAGAGGCTTTAACCCACTGAGCTACCCTGTCACCCTGAACTCCCCTTTCTTAGAGCATTTACCTTAGAAAACATGTAATTGTACATTCTTTCTCTGCCCCTTGGAGATGCAAATATTCTTCAACACAAGAACATTTTTCTCTATGACCCTGGAGCAATTCCTTTGAAATGTGACCATCAAGAAAGATAGAACCCCTGCTTCCCAGCCTTTGTGGGAGGGTAGAAGCCTCACTAAATAAGTGGAAAATTGGCAAACATAGACGGCTAATCACATTGACCCTTCTCTCCCATGCAGTCCTCTACTACTTCTCCATTAACTCATCCCACATTTTAATTTTTTAATTTTTATTTTTGGCAGGTTAGAAACCACAATTTTATTTTTTTTAAATTTTTATTTGAATTTCCAGTTAACATGCAATATAATAATAGTTTCATGTGTACTATCTAGTGATTCAGCACTTCCATACAGTAGCTGAAATGCCCAAATTCCAAGACCCCTCAAAGACGACCACCAGAGTCCAGAGTCAAAGCCAAACAGCAAGAGTTGTTTATTTCAAGTTTGAACCCGGACCTCTGCGTACTCGTTCCCGGTGACGCTAAGAGGCCCAGTGCAGCAGATTTTACAGCTTTTTATAGACAGGCACAAACAAGTTCGGGACTTTTCTTGGAACTTGGACTCTTATTGGCTGACATTTAAATTTGAACACCAGCATGATCTGATTGATTCCTGTGCTTATTAACCGAAACCATAGAGGGACACTCCCTCCTGCAACACCCGCATGAAAGGGGGAAGGGTGAATCTTTCAACATAGCCACATTCCTGGAGCCAAATGGCCCTTATCTCTTGTTCTCAGATCTGAAGACGCGAAGAGAGGGGCCCTGTGATTACAGGGTGGCTATAGGAGGGCTGCTAGTGTTTTTCTACATTCTTAGGGTCTAGAAAGCGAGTGTACGGAAGCCAGGTGGCTGTTAGAGGTATAAGACATGATGGTTCTAATTTTATTTTTCATGCTTCTCATAGCTGATGTTCACCACAGGAAAGGCCCCCTTAATACCCACTCTTCCCCCCAACCCCCTCCGGTAAGGTAACCATTAGTTTGTTCTTCATAGTTAAAGGCCCCTTTCTTGGGTTGTCTCTCTCTCTTTCTCTCTCTCTTTTTTTTTTTTTTCTCACCCCTTTGCTTGTTTGTTTTGTCATCCTAGGTTTTTATAAAAACTGTACCTTTTATTTCAGTGGAGTTGAGTTCAATCTCTCTGTCCTAGTGCAGTAATCTTGAGGAAGGTCTCATTGCCATTATTTAACAGTGTGCCCAGTGAATTTTTTTTCTTTTGTAAGCATGCAGACCAGCAGGTTTGAGTAGATTAGTAATATTTAAAATGGAGTATTAGAAATTAAAATTAGTTTCTGAACAAAGACATATTCCCCATCTAACTCCTAAGCAAGTTTTTATATTGGTATGGAATACATAAAGAAAAAGAATGTAACTGACAACTAAAAAAACTAACATTATTTTACAGGAAATGTTTACAGATAGGATATATCCAGATCTCTCTCTTTCTCTCTCTCTGTCTCTCTATCTCTATCTCTTTCTCATACACACACACCTGTGCACACACCCACACACTGAAAAAACCAGAGCACTCTTATTTCTGAACTATCAAATGGATGAGGGAGAAACTTAATTCCCTGAGTATGCATAGAATCCACACATAGGTCTGAAATGTTAATGAATGGTGCAGACCCTTACTCTTCTTTAAAAGTGAGGCACATGCAAGTGAAGTCATTGTCACAGGGGAAGCTAATTAGCAAAAGAACAGGGGATATAATTCAGATTTCCTGAAACTACCCTAAATTTATACTTGAGTGCACTGGTAAGGATATTTTACATCAGGATTTTATATGGAAAGGGGAAAATATTTTTCATGTTTATCAGATAGTCCCAACAGTTATTGGCAATTAAAATAAACTGTGCTCATTAACACATCTTAACCTGTGTTTCTTGAACAACATCAGGAAGTCCTCTGTGCTCAATTTCCTCCAACTTTTCATTGATCACTTTCATTCTGTTACAAATAACACTTGAGCAGAAATGCATAGGCCAAGTGGCAGTGCTGAAATAGGAAGAATAACAACCTTATTGGCAGGCAATCCAGTTACTTTTGAATAGGACATTCCATTTTATTATGTTTCATTTCTCATTAAAAAGATTGAGGGTTTGGGTGCCTGGGTGGCTCAGTGGGTTAAAGCCTCTGCCTTCAGCTCAGGTCATGATCTCAGGGTCCTGGGATCCATGCCTGCATAGGGCTCTCTGCTCAGTGGGGAGCCTGCTTCCTCCTCTCTCTCTGCCTGCTTCTCTGCCTACATGTGATCTCTCTCTCTGTCGAATAAATAAATAAAATCTTAAAAAAAAAAAAAGATTGAGGGTTTATCTGTTTGCAAATTGCCACAGTTACGGATGATATATGTTGCCATACTGTCAAAAATGAGGGAGGATAGAATTTTATGGTCTTAACATAAAATTTCCTTTGAAAAGCCAGTAAATGGCTCTGTTTGGTCTTTCTTTGGTATCACATTAATCTCATGTCATTAAGATGAAGAACCTAACAGACCAAACACAAGATTATGATGTGTTTATTTAATGTGCTTATATGTATGCATTTAATTATTAAGATACATAATTATTTTTTTACCATTTTATATTTCTCAGAAAATAACTTAGCAAGTATATATCATATATATTTATCACATACTGATAGATTTACTAAATTCACCAGATAATTTTTGCTATGCAAATTATCTCAAAAGCAATGTAGCAAACTTCATATTCCCAGACAGCAATTCACAGGGTGACTGGAGATACCTCTTGGCACGATTCGTTAGCCTTTCTCCAGTTTTGGCTAACAGCAATTCACAGCCTCAGCTTAATGTCTGCAATGATGCACCCTGATGAGTGAGAGCTTTTCTCAGCATGGATCTTATTAGCATTTTTCTGTGCTTGGCAATAAGCAACTCAATACTGCCTGTATCCTCCCTCTTTATTGCCCCCAGCAGACGGCTCTGATTTCTTTAAAGAAAGAAGCATTCTCTACTGGCTGTACAAAGCATTTTTTTAAAGCTTGCCCTCTTGGAGACAGGTGAGAGACAGACTTTCAGAAGCTGCACAGGAGACTACTTCCAAGAGTTCTTTCCATTAATATGTAAAGCAATAATCAGTAAGTAGAACCTTTTGACAAACAACAGGTGGCTTTTCATTCTAAAAGAAGCAGTGTCTTATCATGAATCAAAGATACCCCGCGGTTCTGCCATCACTTCCTGGTACCTCCTACCAGCTCGGGATATAGATATCTTCACAGACTAGCGCAGCCTCGCCCTCCCCAGAGATGCCTTCCATGCTTAAATTGAACTTCAATGGTCCGGCAAGTCACTTCACCATATACGGTTTTCCTGCACTCTCAACCCAGGGGACTTTTGAACTGAAAAGGCAGGCTTCCTAATCAGAGAGCAGAAACCATAATAGAGCATTCTCTGTAAAAATACTCAACACTGGAATAAGCACACACAATGTAGATTTTCTTTTCCTTTTACCCCATACTTACTACCCAGAACCATGTGCTCTGGATTGAAACACTTCTTACTGAATGAACATGTAATTCAGTTAAGAAACAATTTCTAACCATTCATAATGCATAGTGTTTCCTATTTTACAATATTTTGTTGAGTACACCAGCATGATTACAGGTGTTGAGACCGTGTTTTGGCACTAAAAGAATGACAAACTAATTTTCCAAAAAGTAAGATACAAATGCTTCCCTCTTGCCTGCGATATTGAGCACCGTATCAACATAGGTAAGGCAGATTAAGACAAGCTAAATGTGTATTTATGTAATAGGAAACCAATCTAGAGGTACCATAGAGAATGAAACCCCATGCCACCTGTTTTCCTTAGTCCCATTAATAAAACAGACATTGGTTAGTTGTGTGAATGTTATACCTTTTCCCACACAACAAGTAAATTACTGAGATGTCTACCATATTTCAACAAGTATTTTTAATCTTAGAATTTATAAATATTTGTAACCTGTATGATATATATTCGGTTACGTGTCTCTTGATTTTTTTTTGTTCCCAAATACATTTGTTAAATAAAACACATATTGTCTTTATCTCTTTTTCTATTTAGTTGTCAACCATTATATTTGCATATAATGATATATTTTAAAATATTCACATCTTACCAAAATCTAGGGATATTTAGTAATATGTAGACTGACACTGATCCAATGTGTTAGATTAACTGGAGAATGGAAATTAGAGTTTATTATAGAGAATTAGAGCACAAATAAAACTCTAAATATAATCAGAGCTGATTGAATTGAGAGTATTTGATAAATCCACAAGGAGTCAATACTTTATTATACTCTGGGGAAAGTGATATCAACCAAGGGAAGTCACTAACAGAATTTTCTGCTTAAAAATTATTCACAGAAGGAAAGAGAATATCTTAGGACGTGAAACTAGTGAAATATGAAATGCAGAATACATAAATTTGTAATAACAGTGACATAAACTAGAAATGAGATTCGATTATAAACTTAATTATAAGACAGTGGACCTTATCATCCTGGGGTGTTAGGCACAAGAATATTTTATAACTTCTCTTTCTCTTTAGATTTACACATTCTTCACAAAAGCACTTGTCCAATAAATAAAGACCAGATCTTAAGATCATAAAAAGAAGATAATGGTGCTTGCCTTAAAATTGCTTAATGCTGACAGTACTTCTGATCTACAAAAATCTGGGAATTTACAACAGGCACTCTTCTTTTGTTTCTAGTCTTACCTAGAGTTTAAACTTTATACTTTCTCAAATAAAGAAACTAAGACTGTGAGAATTTGAATGATTTACTTAAAGTGATCCAAGTAAGGATGCAAGAGAATACTTCTTATCTAGTTAAAAGAGATTTTTCAGTGTGCTGGAGTAACCCTAAATATAAATTCAATAAAGATTACTGTTCATTGAGTCTATACTCTGTAGTGGGAACGTTTGAAAATTTCATCCTGCCCTTGCAGTAGCTTTTTTTTGTTATAGTTTTTTCCCTTCTTATAAGTGAAGAAATTTAACCAAGTACAGGTTGAGAAGTCTGTACATTTTACCAAAAGAGAGAAATTCAATAGTTATATCAATCAGGATCAAAATAGAATGTGCCTGCATACTAGTGCACTGTGTTTTTTCAGAGATAGAAAGAATTGTTCATATTTTTGGAATTTTTCTAAACACTGCACATAGTTTTGCTGAAATAGCCTACTGATATGCCCTGCTAGAATAGTGTTATGAATAATTAATATTTTCTAGTGAGCACAAAAGCATTTCTGCCTTTAAGCTGGAGTTACTCTAGTAAGGGAAAGGAGAGCCCTGCACCCTGATAAAATATCATGATGCCTTAAAATGAACAAATTAGATTACAGTACAGCATGGATTAAAAATATATATTCATGTCTTTCTACCTGTTTATCTATCTGTATGTTTTAAGCACTAAACAGCAGGAAATAATGCACAGAGATGCATTCATTGGTGATATCTTTAATATAAACTATGCCTGCAAAGATGTCAAACCTGAGAAAATATTTAAGGATTCTGTAAGAACACACATTATAATTAAATGTATTTTTCCAAGGTCACCTATAACTGATGTAATGTAGTTACAAATAAAGAGCCAGCAAAATGACAAAAATTAGTAGCTAACACTGTATCCAATGATCTCAGCTGGCAACTATTATAACTGTGTCTAAATTTACTACTTAAGCTCCCATGGCTATCTATGCAGATAATTCATTGGATAAATTATCCACTTAATTTAATATAATTACAAATGTGTTGTTAATCTAAACATTCCACAACCAAGAAAACATGTTAACCTTCCTTATACAGAAAACATCCAGTTACATTAACAATTATGCTTTAATACTAATGAAGAGTGTTATCTAAGCTGGTTTTATACTCAGCATGAATAAAAGAGATAAGTGGCATTAGAACATAGCACAATGATTCCCACCATGTTCTTAAAGAATCAGCAGACTGAATATTATACTTCAATGTATTTATGCAAAAAAACCTATAATTTAAATCATTTATGTGTCTGGACATTATTTATATTTTTGTACTATGTAGTAATGGTTCTGATCAAATAATACTTATAAAGTATTTTGAAATTTTTAGAAGCTTAACTTTTTAAGTTAATACATCCTTCCTAGAGCTTAACCCATTATTAAATATCACAATTCAGATGTGGTCTTCCTCTTTCAGATTTAGGCAAAATTTTTTTGAAATATAAGCCTGTTTGTTATTTCTTAATCAAAGATGAAAGAAAACATACTGTATCTGTTTATATTTGTGATTAACAAGGTACTAGGACTCCACTAAAGTACAGATTCATTTTATTCACACCTTTCTAAATTACTAGCTAGAGATTGTTTTATTTTCTAACAAGTAACAGATGCAAGACTGCAGTTTTGAAATGAGGTAACACAGAATTAGACTATGTTCTTCTTAACTATGTTCTAACACTGAATTACTCTGTAATGTTTTGTTATAAACCTTGTTTTGACACAGACTGCCTTTTATTTGTCTTTCTTTTTAAATACTTTTTTTTTTAAGATTTTATTTATTTGACAGAGAGAAACACAGGCAGAGAGGGAACACAAGCAGTGGGAGTGAGAGAGGGAGAAGCAGGCTTCCCGCCGAGCAGGGAGCCGGATGTGGGACTCGATCCTAGGTCTCCTCCGGATCATGACCTGAGCCGAAGGCAGTTGCTCAACCAACTGAGCCACCCAGGCACCCCTTATTTGTCTTTTGTAACTCTACACCAATTTTGAAGACTCAGGTTTCCTTAAGAGGCTACCAATAAAATTAGATTATCTCGGCAGCTAACATGCTTGGGATTACTTTTTGTGTAGCCTCTCTTTACAGCTGGGGATACTTTTGGCATAAATGTCAAAGCCACCAGGTGTGAATGGATATACAACAAAAGGAAACACCTCTACTTGAATGCGTTGGTAGAGGGAGACTTGCTGAAAATATGGTAGACACAAGATCATACCGAGACACATTCTGGCCATCTGTGCATTGTAGAAAATAAATAAATCAACTTTCTGAACAAGTGAAATGATTATCCAAGCGATGGAGTGAGGTTTGTAATCTACGACGCTATACCCACAGAGTAGAATGATCTAATGCAAGGCTGGTTTACAATAACTAAATGTGGTCTATAATTCAGAATTCTAGGAGCAAAACAAAATTTCTCAGCCTCCATTTATTCTGCCCCTTTTTACTTTACAAGAGAGTCTCAATCTCCAGAAGGCTTGTGTAATCTCTTTTAAAACAGCTATTAGTTTCATATTCTCAACTGTAATCGCACTTCAAGATTTGTATTAGGTAGAAGGGGAAAAGTGATATTCTGAACTTATTTTATTCAGGGCAGGTGGCTGCAGCAATTTGTGTAGGAAAATTGCATGTGTGTGTGTGTGTGTGTGTATGTGTGTGTGTGTGTTTTAAAAAGAAAACAAATGCCTTTTTTTCTTTTCTTGGGTCTCAAAAGGACTTATTAATAAAGGCCAGTTGAACCTACATATATTTGAATTGCTTGCCTCTTGACTGCCCCTTTGAACCAAACTCCCAGCTCTTGACATGTGATTGGCAAAAAGTAGTCAACCATACCCAAACCAAAGGGAAAATATTTAGACCTATTTAATAGACTTCTATCATAAAAAATAACTCTGTAGAAGAATAAAGTGAAAAAGTGCACTGGAGCATTTCATATTATGCTAACCCTGAACTAAAAAAAGTTTTTTCAAAAAGGTTTAAACACACAAATTCACATAAAACACTTTTTGCCTTTATTCACATATAGGGGTATCTCTGTAAATACAAATACATAAAATACAGTGTAACATGTGTGACCTTTACTATCTATGATTTCTAAAAATATTAGAAAGAGTTTGTTACATTGCTAAATGGAGGTATAGGCAATTCATGATTTTTCTGCATGTAATCCAGAGATAACTTCTAATCACAATGGTTATGGTACAACATGTATATTAAAAAAAAAATTGAGGTATACTTAGATGTAAAATTGAAAACCAGTAGAATATTTACACTTTCATTACTTCTATGATCACTTTAGGGCAATTAAAACTAATTAAAAATACAGAGAGAAAACAAATGCACATCTGGCTTGACAGTGAGAGTCACAAGACATATTTATTTCTATAAGCAACTATTAAAGTTCAAACTAGAACAAAGATCTTTGTCCCAAGCCATTGTTCAAAAATAGTATACTCTTCATTTGCTGTCTGCCAACTAGTACCAACATGTCCTGCATCAATATTCTTATAATTAGTTGAAGCCAATGTACTTACTATAATCCAAGAATTGACATATTATTCAGATCAACAATTTGCTATATTATTCTAGTATTCAAGTATTCATGTTTAAGGAGATTTTTTTTAGACTAGACCCCAGAATTTATTCAAATTTCACTGGTTTTCCCATTAATATCTTTTTTCTGCTGTTGGATCTGGTCTAGAACATTTACACTTAATTGTACTATCCCTTTAGTCTTCTATAGTTTATGACAGTTTTTCAATTCTTTTCTTATTTTTCATGACCTTGAGATTTTTTTTTTAAGACCTTATTTATCTGACAGAGAGAAATACAACTAGAGAGAGAACAAGCAGAGGGAGTAAGAGAGGGAGAAGCAGGCTTCCTGCCAAGCAGGGAGCAGGATGTGGGACTTGATCCCAGAACTCCAGGATCATGACCCCAGCTGAAGGCAGACGCTTAACGACTGAGCCACCCATGTGCCCCTACCTTGAGATTGTTGAGGCATATTTTGTTGATATTGTATTAGTATGCCCCCCAAATTAGGTATATCTGGTGCTTTTCATGTAATTGGACTTTGGTCTGTTAGATTCTAGAATACTAAACTGTGTTTCTCAGTTAAATTTGCTGTTTTCTCTTTCTCCCTTACTCTTAAATTTGAGTCAGTGACCAAAAAAAAAAAAAAAAAAGTGTTAATGATGTGAGGTGATGGATGTGTTAATTATCTTGATCTTGGTACTCATTTCACAAAGTATGTATGTATCAAATCATCATATTTTACACTTTGATATATGCAATTATATTTGTCAATTATTCCTCAGTAAAGCTTGGGGGGTGGAGTTTGAGTGAATAACTCAAAGCTCAGTCCTAGGTCCCACCATCTTTTAATCTGCTTTTTTCCCTTGGGATCTCCTCAAGTTGCATGACTTTAAATAACATCTACATGGAGATGATTCTCAAATGTAACTCCAGTCCCAGTTTCTGTTACGAATTCCAGACCCAATTTTGGCTACCTATTTAGCATCTCCTTTTGGATGGTTGATAGACGTGTCAAGTTAAAATGTTCAGAACTGAATTCCTAATCTCCTTTTATCCCCACCTCCTGCCAAAATCTACTCCATCTCCACCTCTCCCCATATATCTCATTCAATAGTAGCTCCATTCAGTCAGGTTCTTAGGCCATAAAACTTGAAGTTAGGCTATGTGAGCATTGATCGTATAATAACGAGTCTTAAAATTATAAACAGCACAGGCATTTTTAATTTTGGGGCTTATTTAAGTTCCTAATTGGAACAAGTTTAATAAAAAAAAAAAAAAAAAAAATGATGTACCAAAAGTTTCCAGAGTACATATTGAGGGTTTGGGATAGCTGCATTTTTGTTTTAAGAAAAAAACAATGTGTACTTCAGTGTGCTATTAAATCCCCATAACACACTGCATATTAGGTTAATTGTAGAGAATATGATTCTAAAATTCTGGCTTTCCAGGGCCTAGAAGTTTTTTTGAAAAAACCTTTTCATTTTTCTTTTATGAAATGAATTCACATATACTAGGAAAGGAAACCATCATTTATTAAACAATTATTAGCTGTCAAAAACTGTGCTTCAGATATTTATATTCCAAGACCATAATGTATTAGAAGCTTGATGACTAGTCCAGGATGGATTGACATTGATCTGCCTGGAACAGTACAATTTTCAAAGGATGACCTTCAGGCTGGTATTTGCCCAGGTAGTCATACGATAGGGTCTGTCAATAGATATCCATCCAGTTCTGCTGGGAGATGAAGTATGCTTCATTATTATTAGTAAAGCATGAATTTTGAATCTAAGGAATTAAGTCTACCTATTATCACAATTGCCACACTCTATCCAGCAAATGAGAAAATAAACAGTCTCGTGATTTTCTTTTTTTTCTTTTTTTTTTTTAATTTTTTTTATTTATTTGACAGAGAGAAACACAGTCAGAGAGGGGATACAAGCAGGGGGAGTGAGAGAGGGAGAAGCAGGCTTCCTGCCGAGCAGGGAGCCCGATGTGGGGCTCGAACCCGGGTCTCTGGGATCATGACCTGAGCCGAAGGCAGTCGCTTAACCAACTGAGCCACTCAGGTCCCCCAAGTCTCATAATTTTCATAGCCAGCACAAATGTAAGTGAATACATCTGTAAGTAAACATATATTTGAATGTGTATGTACCATTGCAAAAAACATCTTAAAAGTCACTTTTATCCATTTAGTCAACTATAATTCATTGTATTGATGTCGGAAAGATGTTACAGTTTGAAGCCAATGGCCAAGAATTAATTCTTGAGACATCTTTCATGCAAGAAGGTGGTTTTATTAAAGCACGGGAATAGGACCCATGGGCAGAAAGAGCTGCACTGGGGTCACAAGGCATGGTCCATTGTTGAGACCTCCTGATGCCTGCTAGTTTGCGGCCATTAGTGGAAGTCGGCTGGGGTGGCCTCTCGAGCTTCTCCGGAATACTTCCGCCTATGTGACCTAGCTGAATCTTCCCGGCCTCGGGCAGACTGGCAAACTTAGCCCCACCCAGCAGTCCGGCCTGAAATCTGCCTAAGGCCTTAGTGATAGCCACTAATGAGCTTCTATTGGCCCCTGCTACTTCTTTTACTCCCTCCTTTCCTCTCTATATAACTGTGTCTCTGATAATTGGAGATAATTGGAAAAAGGTGAGATTGCTGTGCCTTCACGGCTGACTCAACTCCCGGCTCGGTGTGGTTTCTTTCCAGGTTTCAGGGGGGTGGCCGGGCGGTGGACACTTACCATCTCGCTCAGTCCCTGGAGGATAACAGGCTGGTCCACTTAACCCTCCCCCGCACCAGTGTTGCGGAGAGGGCAACAGTCCATTATATACATTCAAGTTGTGGAGGGAGGTAGTGATGGCGAAAGTCTCTAAGGAATTTTGGAAGCAAGGTTTCCAGGACCTTGAGAGGGCTAGCTGTTGTTGGTAAACGGCCATTACTATCTATTAAAATGTTAGTCCTGAGACCCTTCAGATGTGTATCAGTGGGCCATATGCTTCAGGGTTTATTGCCAACATGTATCTTGAGGTTTTAGAGATAAAGGAAATTTCTAAAGAAATTTATATATATTAAGTAGACTTACAGTTTCCTGGCAGTGGTGGGGGGTGTGGGGAGGAGGTGTTCAGTCTAGGATTGCCTTATAGGCCTTAGCAAAGTGTCAACATTGAGGCAGTTGAGTTCCCTATAGGAATGTCACTCTGCCCATTTCAAGGGCTTGTCAATAGGCTATAGGTAGTAAGGAAATTTATTAATTTTTCTCCTGCCTGTTTCCCACATCAGTATGATAAAATGGGCCAATGTCAGAGAACTTTGTCTACATCTTTCACTGAGAAGTAATAGGGTTTGTGGTCAAAGGAACAAGGCTGATACAAAAGCAAAGTTCAGACAAAGCTTTATTTCACGCCAAGCATCAGAATTTTACTGGCCCCGGTCCAGGGTCTCTTCTCTCAAGGGAGAAAAGGACCACATCCAACTTCTCAGGCCAGCTTTTAGAGGCTTCCCCTCAAATCACAAACTGACTAGGGTCATGTCCGCACAGGAGCTGACCCACTCACATGGCTTGCCTGAGTTAATTTGCACTTCCATGGCCTCTCATCTGAGCACAAGCACTGGTATCCTGTGTCCAACCTTAGTTTGCATCCAAATAACTCCCCCCTCCCTGGGACACTCCCAGTAAGGGAGATGAACCCGGTTACTGATTGGGCATATTCCCCCAACCTGGCTCGCCTTTGTTTTCCAGGGGCCATTTATCTATAACACTTGGAGCTGTTTTTATCAGTAAACAGGATGGTGGCTTGGATTCTAAAACTGGACCTCACAAGAAGAACCATGTCTGAATACTCAAAGCAAAGTTACAGAGAAAAATGCAGTTCTATATGTAACAAGATTTTTTCTCCAGTATTCATTCAATCAAAAGTCATTGAAGAAATGGAAATATTTAATTCTGACAATAGCAGCCCCAAAAATGTGGGATGCCCAGTTAAATATGAATTCCAGATAAACAATGTATGCTATTTTAGCCATGCAATATTTGGGACATACTTATACTAAATAAGCTAGTCATTATTTTCTTGAAAGTTAAATTTAAGTAGAAGATCTATCTTTTTTTATATGTTAAGTCTAGCAACCATAATTCTGAAAAAAAAAAACAGCCCATCTCAAAAATATTTATTGACTCATGCAATACTTATTTATTGAGCACCTAGTATGTGACAGTAATACTAACATACAAGTTCCAATGAATGAGAGTTGGTCCAGTTCTTCAAAGAGCTTACTGTATGGTAGAAGAGAAAGACAAGTAAATGGGTACCTCTAAATAGCGATGATAACTATTACAGTAAGTGTTCAATAAGTACCATGACAATGGCATGTGGAGCTACCTCAACTACGTATGGTGGTTATGGAAGACATCAGAAACATTAAGTTAATTCCTGAGCGACAAGTTGAGAAGTAACGCTCTCCTTTATCCTTTGTCCTTCAGTCTTCCTCTAGTGCTTCTTTTTGGCACAAACTCATAGGGAAGCTACAGACTAAGTGGAAACAGGGATTGCAGAGTTCTGGCTTCAACACCAAAACCAGTATGTAGAATAACAGCTTGACATTGAAAGAAAACTTGATTAGCACATATATCGGCCATTAAGGAAGATAATCCTATAGACATTACCTTTCATCATTTTTTTCTCATAATTTTTGCTTTTTCTCATCAAGCTTTTCTACTATGTCAATGGGAAAAAGTAACTTTATGTTAACTGATTTTTATCACTTCAGTCATATTACAGTTTTCTTGATACTTAAGTTTTTCACATGCCCTTTTTCTCCCCTTGATCAACTTGACTTTATTGCCATGAAGAAATCTCTCTGTTCCATGTCAGGTGTTATTCCTTATTTTATCAGTCTCTTTTGTAAGAGAAAAAAAATGAATAAAACCATGTTTAACCAGTAATTTGGTTATTAATAGAACTACGATTCTTTCATTAGTCACCTGAGACATACTCACATTAAAGAGTTTTCCCTTTCTGTCACAAATTAGAATTATTATTATTTTTTTAAAGATTTTTTTTATTTATTTGACAGAGAGAAACACAGCCAGAGAGGGAACACAAGCAGGGGGAGTGAGAGAGGTAGAAGCAGGCTTCCTGCCAAGCAGGGAGCCCGACGTGGTACTCAATCCCAGGTCTCTGGGATCATGAACTGAGCCGAAGGCAGTCGCTTAACCAACTGAGCCACCCAGGTGCCCCAAGAATTATTTTTTTTAAGATTTCATTTATTTATTTGACAGAAAGAAAGATAGCTAGAGAGGGAATACACACAGGGGAGAGTGAGAGGGAGAAGCACGCTTTCTGAGGAGCAGGGACCCTGATGAGAGGTTCAATCCCGGGACTCCAAAATAATGACCTGAACTGAAGGCAGATGCTTAACCACTGAGACACCCAGACAGCCCAAGAATTCTTAATGAATATAAGAGAAAAACATGTTTTGCCCTTGAAAATGAAGTGAGATGAGAAAGTTTTGAAATTTTACGTATCGATAGGTTAAACTAGGAAAGAATTTGCACCCCTCCAATTTCATACAACAACAAACTGTCTACTCTTTTTTAATCTTTTTTTTAACCTGCTCTTATTATAGCAATGAACATGTTTACAAATTTATGCCTGCTCCCCATGCTAACCATAAACTTTCACTCTAACACACTGGGACAACTTCAAGAATAAGTAGCAAGTATTCGAAAGACTTCCATAAAATAGTTTAAAACTATCATACTAAAGACATGTACTGCATATTAAGTATAAAATTATTTTTAGTCTCATATTTTATGTCACAAATGAAAATTATTTTTGCACGTTAGTAAAAAATTAACCAAAATGAATATATGGTGACATCTATTAAAATAGTATATATTTAATTAAAGTCATGTGAAAATTGTAACTCATACACATAAGTAACTTAATCTAAAACTCATGATAACAATAAACCAAATTAAACACTTCTGTAGTGCTAATGAAAATGAAATGCAGGGGCGCCTGGGTGGCTCAGTTGGTTAAGCGACTGCTTTCGGCTCAGGTCATGATCCTGGAGACTCGGGATCGAGCCCTACATTGGGCTTCCTGCTCCACGGAGGGCCTGCTTCTCCCTCTCTCAGTCCCTCTGCTTGTGTTCTCTTTCTAGCTGTGTTTCTCTCTGTCAAATAAATAAAAACTTAAAAAAGAAAAAAGAAAATGAAATGCAGAAATTAAATCTAAATTAGGGTTAACAGAAAAGGCAACAGCTAGAGATTTTGTATCCTTTGGTTTAATACTCAACTCACGGATACTGATATAACCAGCATTATTTGGAAGAAAGAGAAGATGATCTGTGCATTTATAGGATTTTGAAATTATGTTCATATTTTAGTTTTCTCTGATACAATGGGGATCAATAAAGTAAAGCATATTGTGTAGTATCTATCCAATTAATGGATCTCAGGTGGTTAAATATTCTGTATTAATACTAGTAGTAACAAAGATGGAAAATTTAAGAATGCAATGGTTATTTTCTTCTACATAGTGTGAAGTAATACTTGGCAATTTCTTTGTCCTGATCATTTATTTGTTTTGGATTATATTCTATATGTTCAATGTGGCTATAAAATGAAATTTCCATTCCTATTAAAAGACATTCATGATCACCAGCATAAAGAACAAGACAAATATGAAGGGAAAGTTTCCACTCCTTAATTTATAATTAGCAACATATTTTGAACATCTCTATTAAGTGGACTGGGATGAACATATATGGTTGGTCTTGAGGTAGTTATATGGTATGATAGATCACAGTTGCCACAAGCCATTACCCTCAATCCAAGCCCACTAGAATATCAGTTAAATTATAAGTTGCTGGTAACTCATGAAAATAGTATTTCTCCAATTCCTACACAGAGCAAGTATCCTAAGAACGTAAATTGATGTAGAAAAGTCTGAGTAAATGAATATAAAAACATTGAAATTTTGTATAGATCCAATCAACTAATTTGATAGAAGAAAAAATATGTGGCTAATAAAATTGTCAGAATGAATTTTATGTTCTTTATGGCTTTGACCATAAAGGAAGAAGCATTAAGATTTCTTTTGTATCATATCTTATAGCAAAATCATAATTTATACAGAACATTTATAGTAGTTAAATATGACTTTAAGAATATAGTCTTACTTTAATGCAGACCCAGGAATAAGCCAAGGAAATATATTTAATTATCCAATCTTTTGGATTTTTTTAAAATTGCTGATTATATTGAATTGTGCTCTATATGAATAGTGAGTTTTTAAAAATATATATATTTACAAACATTTCTCTGAACATCAGTTCATTTAATACTATTTTCTAAAACCCTAAAACAAGACACCATTAGGGATGAAATCTTTCAAATAATGATCAGGCATGAAAAAACTTCCATACACACTAGTATTGCTCTCTTCTGAATATTGAACTATCACTATCACACTGTGAAATAAATGGGTTCCTGCCTCCTCCTGTGACCTGTGTCAGTGACTTTATTTAGTCAAGTAATCATGAAATCCAAAATGATCTTCTGTGTGGGAGATAAAAAAGCAGAGAAAGAAAATGAAATATGGTGAAGCAGAAAAAGAAAAAGAAAGAAGAAATGCAAGGAAAGCATGAAGCCCTTTAGTGAGAAAGAGTATAGCTAAACCACAAGAACATTTATGAAATAAACAGAGACATCCCAACCTTCCTAGTATAAGAGGTTATTATCTCTATTGATTTTAGTTTACAGGTTCACAAGTCCTTTCTCCCTTTCTTATTTAAGAAGGTAACATAAAATCCATAAATAATACGCATCCAGAGAGTCAGTTTCACTAGAAGGATCCTGAGAACTGCAGCACATTAATCTTATGACTGTGCATTGGACCACTCAGAGATATAAAATTTAGAATGGCCTCTTGAGGGTCTAAAGAAATCAAGCTCATGTTTCTGCCCTCACAGGCCCCCAGAGAAATTTTTGATGATAGTAATGGCAATCCAGAATGCTCATGCACACAAACACACATATATATGTTAAGACAGATGCCCACAAACATACATGGATGGTTGGACAGAGGAGTAGAAAAATAAATATTATTTGAAACTGTGGGAAAATTAAACATTTACACAATTAACAGTAACAATTTAGCCATTAGCACTCTCGAGTTTGAGCCATTACATTCTGGCTGCCTGTTTCATAGTCAATATGTCTCTTGTGACATCTGCTGCAGCTAATACTGCTCTTTGAGGTATAACCAAGAGTTGGGAAGACACTTGATATATAGTACCAAAGTAGAGACACTGAAAACCAAATGAAAGCTTATCTTTCATAGCATAAGTTCTTTCGGGTTCAATAAGCAAAAAATAAGAGTTTCTTTCCAACTCATTGCAGCAGCACAAATCACTAATAACCTTCAAGAATTCTCTTAGCTGACAATAAGAAGAAGAAAAAAAGAAAGGAAAAGAAAAAGAGGAGGAGAAGGAATCAGGAGTGTGACGACAACTGTTTACTGATCTGATCAGAATATACCTCTTAAATATAACCTAGGGAGGACCAAAATCAGAAGACTTGGCATCATATCATCAAACCAGATGCCATTGTCTGAGTCCATTCAGGTAAACGAATACCACAGACTGGATATTTATTTTTTCTTTTTTAAATTAATTTTTATTTTTTTCATAACCCAGCCATACTGTCCCTCCTCCCACCCCCAGCAACCCTGTTTTTTTTTTTTCCTGAAATTAACAGTATCTTATAGTTTGTCTCTAGATATAAAAAGAAATGTATGTTTTCACAGTTCTGCAGACTGCAAGTCCAAATCAAGGTGCCAAAGGGTTGGTTTCTAGTGGTCTTTCCTTTTCACTGTGCTGTATGCCCAGATACCATCTGAGCACGTGCCTTCTTGTGTCTCTTCTTCTACAAAGACACTAGTCTTGTTGGGTTAGGTCCCTATCCTTATGACTTTATTAACATTAATTATCTCTTTAAAGGCCATATCTCCAAATGAGTATACAAAAGAGTATATGTATTAGGAGGAACACAATTCAGTCTATAAAATCAAGGGGCTTAAATCAGTGCATAGGTTTTGACATTGGAATGACTGGCTTGAGTGGTGGCTCTGCACTTAAGACCGCTATTGACCTTGGATGACATATGTCACTCTTCAGTACTCAGTTTCTTGTCAGTAAAATGAGGATGAGAGCACTAATTCTCTTACACAGTTTTTGTGAAAATTGAATGAGATGGTTCATATAAAGTACATGATACAGGGCAGACTAGATTAAAATAATCCATGAATGGTACTTATAAATATTATTTTATCTAGATAAAGTATACAGAGGCCACAAGTTATGATGAGAATTTTTAATTGTGGAATTACTTCTTTAGAAACTTGGACAAAACATTCTGGTTTTGCACCCTTGCTTACTTGCTATTAGGATGGTGAAAATACTTGTCTTTTATATATCACAGTTACACTATCATAGAAAATGAGGTAACAGTTATGTAGTCTTCTGAATTTTTTAAAAAAAATTTATTTGTGTATTTGACAGAGAGAAACACAGCTATAGAGGAAACATGAGCAGGGGGAGTGAGAGAGGGAGAAGCAGGCTTCCCGCTGAGTAGGGAGCCCTTTGTGGGACTTGATCCTAGGTCTCCAGGATCATGACCTGACCCAAAGGGAGACATTTAACCACTGAGCCACCCAGGTGCCCCAGTCTTCTGAATTTAAAAGGTATTCCTCCTGAAAATATAGATTCTGATGTTAATAAACACCAGCTTATATATTAATATAAAAGTAATTCCTTTACAGTGAGAATTTAAAACTGAGCACTAGTTGTACTAGATGAGTAATTATGGCTTCTATTTGGTGTTTTGTTTTTTTTTTCATTACTTGTGTTGAGTTGTATTTTGTTTTAACATGAAAACATTCTCAAAAGTATGGAAAAAAGAGAGACATTCTGAATGACATCTAAGCTCTTACTATTTGACTAGGTTCCTACTCGGACACATGAACACTAATTTGATAAAAGAGCCTGAAGAGAAATCCCGTCACTTTCCTGTTCTCCCTCTATTTGTGTGAATTAAAAATTTAGGAATGATGAATTTAAGGGAAAGACAGAAATTATCAGCCACTTGCTGCTACAGACCAGAATCACAGTCATTCATGTGGCTTCCCTCTGCAAGGCACAGAATGCCATGACCCTCCCTCAAAGTGAGGGAGTTAGGCAGAGTCATGGTCATCGATGCCATGCAGCTTTGCTTTCTTTGTTTTCCCTTTCCACCTGACTAGTTCTGAAAAACACTTTCCTCCTTATACCTAAAATTACATCAAACCTTTCTCTGCTCCTACTTTTAGCTTGCTTACGTCAAACCTCAAGTTTCACCCTACCCTTTTAAAATATGATGATTATTGAGATAATGAGAAAAATAATCATAGTAGTATGTTAGCTGCATTGTAACTAAGTCTAAACAATAAAAATCTCATAACTACATAATCGCTTGTTCACCTCCCTGCATTTAAGGGGGAGGCAGAAAGTATGATTTGTCTCTAATTGATTGTTCCTTAAATTAGACTTTAGCCAAAACATCCTGTGTAATAGCTGGGGTCTTCATGGGTACTATTGTCACACAATATTGATGAATCATAACTTAAAAGAAACTCTGTGATCTAAATTAAAACTCTTTGATCTTGTATGTAACATTGTGCTATTAATAAAAAGCCCTGCGAACAGTGTTTTCAGGAGATCCCCATACCACACTTTGAGTCCGGTCTCCTCATTCAAAAGTGCTGACGCCTTCCCCACCTTATGGACCCTGACTGTTGCTGGGGCTGGCTCCCGGCAACTTGCTACTTGTAAGTTTGCATAACTAATAAATGAATTTTTCAGTTATTCCATTTATCAAATTAGCAGTGCATGATAAAACATATCTTAAAGATTTTTTTAAAAGAATGAGAAAGAATATATTAGCATACTAAGCTAAAAAAAAGTAGGCTGATGCAAAAAATAGAAAAATCAACTCAGGAGCATTAAATAGACATTTTAAAAATGGTTATAAATTCAAATATATAGCTAAAGGTCCAAAAATTACTCTTATGCTAAAAAAAAAATACCACAATTCATTTTATTTTGACTTTAGACATTAATTTATATTTGAAGTTCTAGGCCAAACTATTTTTAATTTTATAGCTACAAAAGGTCTGAACAACTTACTTAAGCTATTTCTGTTTACACTTGGCTTATTCAAAACTGATATAATACTTTCATTAAACCATTTTTTCCCTATTTTTTTCCTTGGATTGTATGGAAACATTAAGAATATTATCTTAAGAACATTTGTAATTAGGATAAACAGATCAACAATAGAATATCTAGAAGCTGCATTTTATTTTATTTGTTAAAGATTTTATTCATCTGACAGAGAGAAACTCAGCCAGAGAGGGAACATAAGCAGCAGGAGCGAGAGAAAGAGAAGCAGGCTTCCCACCAAGCAGGCAGCCTGATGCCAGGACTCCATCCTGGGACTCAGGGATGATGACCTGAGCAGAAGGCAGAGGCTTAGCCACTAAGCCACCCAGGCACCTCAAGAAACTCATTTCTCCATGTTAATGTTCTTCTAGAAAATGTACAATTATTTTAAGTCAGAGACTTTACATTATTCGATGAAAGAATGATTTGAAGGTAAAAATAAAAGAGAAACTACAACTCACTATTTCTACCGAAACAATATCCATTTTCACTAAACAAACAGGGTAACTTCAATTACTTAAAACATTTGTTTTACCTATTAAAGATACTTGGAGATATTTTCCTTATAGAAATTCTTCTCTTATTTGTATTTCACTTTTATTTAACAAGAAATGATAATAGCAGAAATATCTATGTGGGATGTTATGCCTTTTTCATTTCATTGACTGAAAACAGGGATTGAAAAGATCCATGAAGAAAATGTGTGTAAATATGTGTGTGTGTGTGTGTGTGTGTGGACTAGATAGCTATAGAAATTTGTCTTTCCCAGATCCTGATATATTATCATAGCTGCACATTCATTTCTACTATTATCTGATACCAAAAGCTATCAGAAAACTATCAGAAAACTGATATCTAGCCCTCCAGCTAAATGCCAGAAACATATTTGTTTTTCAGGAATACCTTCACCACAGAAGTATGCATCAAATAGTGTATCTATTCATTGATGATATGAGTTTTCAAAATATCAGTAGGGATGATATTTGCAAGCAAAGGAGACATTAAGATTTCTTTTTGATAAAAACAATTATATTTCAATTTATTAAACTTAATTCATAAAACAGATACTTAATTCTATTTCAACTGTATTAAATTTTATTCACCTTGAGAGGTTTCAGAGTAAAGTTCTTTCCATTTACTAACTTAATATTATTCTAAATTGCATTATAAATATTTGATTTCCCTTTTAACTAATGAAATCTTATGACTAAATATGAAGACCTTTATGTTCTTAAAATATTATAATATCCTTTATATTGAATAAGTTAAGAGCTTAATTTAACATCCTAAGTTTAAATCAATACTTTAATCACACCTGTAAATTGGAGATACATGGTTGATTCTTTAATGGGCATAATTTTCTTAAACATTACAAGAGTATAAAATATCAAATATGCAGCTTCTTAATTCACAAATATAAATACAATGACTGTTATTTGTTCAATGTTGTACATACTCAATTTTAAATCATTCCAATGTTGAAAGAGCCTAACTCACTCAAGGAAGGCAATCCCTATCTAATTTAACAAGATATTACAAGCAGAGATTGTGACTAGCTCTGAAACCAAAGAAGCAGACACCAGAATGTTTTTCATACTTCTAGTTGTTTTTGTGAGACTTTTCTGAATAGGTTTAAGACCTTGAAAGATAATTGTTCTTATGGCTTGAATTATCTAATTTTCTTTCTTTCTTTCTTTCTTTCTTTCTTTCTTTCTTTCTTTCTTTCTTTCTTTCTTTCTTTTTTGCTTTCTTCTTCTTCTTCTTCTTCTTCTTCAAGATTTATTTATCTATTTTAAAGAGAGAGAGAGGGAGAGAGAGAGAGAGAGAGAGAGAGAATAAGCAGGGGGAGGAACAAAGGGAGAGGGAGAGAGGGAGAGAATTACAAATAGACTCCCTGTTGAGCATGGAACAGGACACAAAGCTTCATCTCACAACCCTGAGATCATGACCTGAGCCAAAATCAAGAGTCTGATGCTTAATTGACTGAGAAATCCTGGAGCCACTAATTCACCTTTTCTTCTAACTGAAATTTGCAACTTGAAGGTTGAACACACAGTTTGATGTTGCATTTTCTTGGCTTTTTAATATACACAGAGGTATTTTATCTAACTGAAAAAAAACTGCATTTTTGTTTTCATGCTCATGGATATATGGACTTCAGTGGATATTTAAAATAATACCCAGGAACAATTGGGTGGGTCAGTCAGTTAAGCACCTGACTCTTAATTTTAATGCAGGTCATGACTGAAAGCTCATGGGATACAGCCCTGGGTCAGGCTAGATTCTAGATTTCTCCTTTCCTTCTGCCTCCCCCCGCCAAGCATGCATGCTTTCTCTTGCTGTCTAAAAATAAAAAATAAAAATAAATTTAAAAAATAATAAATTGTTATCCAAATGACTTCTAGATAGAGTATATCCTATGGCCATGTTTTGTTTGTCATCTTGACTCTGACATCTTCAAGTTTTGACCTTCTTCACCCCCCATGATATACCACCAGGCTATGTTTCCATCTCTTTTATTCTTCAAACATTGCATCACATGTTGCTCAAACACAGTTGGCCAGATCTCTCACAAGATGAACTAGTTGTTTCCAGCTTCCTCTTTAAAAAACTTCTTGCCAACCTTGGTTTTGATACTATTCTTGCTCCATATTTTTTGAACCACTTGGGACCCAAAATTCTATAATCTTTTGACTTGTATGCAGAGTATTCTGCTCAAGAATGAATGGTAATGTAAGACTTTTTCCCAGTAGATACTGAAGATATAAGCATTTGCTCAAATTAAGTTCAAAGACAACCCTTCTTTATGGACTATAATTTATCATTTTATTCACCTACTAAAGGGTTAAAGTTACAGCTCAATGACTCCCTTTATACTGGCATGCACTCAATTTTAGCTTCTTCCTTTTTGTCATTGACTATGGTTGACTTACTAACAAACCTAGGAACTAACTCAATCTGAGAAAAGGCATATTTGGGACCCTTGAATATGACTTCATAGAAAAAAATACTATGTTTTGGATATATTAGTCCCAAGAAAAAATAATAAAGTACTGATACATGCTTTAAAAATACTATGTTTGTTTATTTGTTTGTTTGTTTTTCTGTCTTTGTTATTGATAACGTCCTTTAAGTATCTGTCTTCATCTTAAAACCTGGTACTCAGAAGAAAATGCTGAATAGATTATTTATATCTTCATCTTTAAATATCATTGAATTTTCTTATATTTTCCTGCTCAAACACTTTCTATAAAGCAAGTGCCTTTTTAATGAATTTTAAGTATTCCTTGTATTGCATAAAAACTACAATAGAAATATTTTGTAATAACCAAAAAAGTATCTAATCTCTTCATATAAAAATATGAATTGATTAAACCTGTAAGAAAGATAATAGAAAGACCTTATTTTCACACTGTTGCTAAAGAATCCTCCCCAGAAAGCATTCAGATCAATGTGGGGATCACATGTATGATTCAAAAGTCTAGAGCACTATAATATATCCATGTTTACAGCAGCAGAAATAGAGGTGACACTTTTAAGGTTGAAGAAAAATAATTAAGGATCATGAGATCATTATAGAAAGATAAACAAAAAGAATAATTGTACTTTGTCCTTGCTCAATATTTGAGTTTGGTCTTCTGGCTGAAATATTAAATTTGAAGGAAAATATATGGCTTAAGGAGTAAGGAAGATGTAAGGGAAGGATATAGTAAGGAATTTTTGGAAAACCTTGTTTTACTGCTTAAGGCTACATTGCCATCTGCCCTGTGAGGACCCTTCCTTCATCAGGAAAAGTAATGGACTTAAAGACTCTCCCTAGGGTAGCATCATATGCAATACCTAGGTCGGTCTCAAGAAATTATTTAAGTATGTTACTTCAATGGGGAGGAATAAATCATGAGAAATATTTTAGTTTTTACATCTTGTTCCATATTATTAGAAGTTTTGCATGCTTGCTATTTATAATGCTTTTGATTAGAGAAATAGAAGTTGTTGATTATAAGTGCTCTGAAAAAGAAAATAAATAATGCTATGGATGAAATCCTCAGTGTCAATCATGTCAGGTATAGAGAAGTGCAGCAACATGTTCACTAGGCCTGAGGCTAGACACTAATAGACAATGTCTTCTGTGCTTGACTGAATGAGTCTCTCTGGGGATGCATCTTCAAAGCTTAAGAGGGGGTGTAATTACTGAAGGAGGAAGAGCTTCCTCATTCTTATTATTTCTGGAAAACAAAGAATTCAAGAAAAGTTGTTTAAAGAGCAGAAAGCTAAGAAATTAGGGTGGCTAATATCACATAATTATCTTACATATTAAAACAAAGGCCCTGTTACTTAACTCTTTGGAATAACATATATCCTTTAGCAACTGAAATTACCATCACTGACTCATGAAAAGAGACAATTTTCTTTAGGGCATGGCAGAAGGGTGTTTTCTTAGACTTACAGCAAAACAAAAATAACTAACAACTAAGGAAGAGAATTTCTGGGCAGTGTGTGGTTTGGGGAGAGACTAATTCTCTAGGATATTCAGATAAGAAATCTTGAGATAGTGATGGGTCTGTTAAGACTAAGACCAGAGTTTGACAGAAAATAAGTACTCAAATAAGCTTTATCTTCTCTTTTTCCCCTGCCTCAAAGTAGTCTGTTTCCTCTTTCTCCTCTCTCTCTCAACTTTTCTCTCAAAAAGACACTGAGATAGAGGATAGATAACATAGAAATAGAAATATCTAGTCATTGTAAAAGGAAAAGAAGAAATATATAAAGTATGAAAAAGTAATGAGAAAAACATTTATAAAACCCTTTAAACTAAGTGCTAAATGAGATATAATTTATGTTTGTATGTTGGTAGAATTTCTTTTATTTTCTCCTTCTATATCACTGAAGCTACCCAAGGGAGTTGCTCTCTTCCCAGTAAAATTTTAGCAAGATAAAATGTTAGTAGTATATGTAATTCAGAGGAAAAGCCATGTTCTATTACTCTCTAAGCAGTCCAGGGATTTCAGCAGAACAAAGTGTGCTCAGATTTATATGGTTTCCACAAGGATTTTGGAGAATTCTCCAGAAGAACAAATGTGGTACATACATGTAGAGAATATTGTGAGGGTATAACTCAGCTCTCTATCAACAGAAAAGCTTCTCTTTGGTATATGGTCCATTCCTATAGAGGCAGTGGATAGAGAAATAAGGCTTTAATGAAGCGGTTTCTGCCACTCTTCTACAACCTCGTCATGTGGGTTTAATGTACATAGACACTGAGGACCTGGTTTCCACAAAAAAATAAATAAAAATAAATAAGTGCCTGGGTGGCTCAGTGGGTTAAAGCCTCTGCTTTTGGCTCAGGTCATGATTTCAAAATCCTGCGATGGAGGCCCAAGTAGACTCTCTGTTCAGCAGGGAGCCTGCTTCCTCCTCTCTGCCTGCCTCTCTGCCTACTTGTGATCTCTCTCTGTGTGTCAAATAAATAAATAAAATCTTTAATAAATAAATAGAGTTCTGTGGGGGACGCCACCTATCACAAGGACATAGTACTTTCCCCACCATGGAGGGTCTGTGTGACGGACACTCCCTTATCCACTAAGCCACCACAGTGGCAGCTCTGGATTGGCCGATCTGACTTCTGCGGACGTGGTCAGTTCGTGGACAGTGCATTCGATACACTGACTTCCGTATTGCTTCCTGCATGGGCTGTTGACCATTAGAGCTGATTGGATGTCCCTACTCAACACCCCATTCCCGTCACCTCCCCCTACTAAACTTACATAAACGTGTGCCACTTCCTCAATAAATGAGATCCTGCTTGACAGACCTCCCGGCTCTCTTCCCTGCTCGACTTCCCCTGGCTGGTCCAGGGGAAAATCCCCTGACCTTTGTTGTCCCGGAGAAGAGGACAACAGAGTTCTTTTTTTAAATTAATGTATAGTAAACAAGAAATAATAGCACTTACTCTATTAACCAAATTTCTCCTTTTTCATGAAGGAAGCTTCATTTACAATCTATGCATTTATCTTGTGATGCTGATGGAGGGATGAACAGAAGTGGTTGCCAGGGGGCTGGGTGTGAGGGACATAAGGAAAAGTTTGAAAAATGTACCAACTTTAAGTTATAAAATAAACAAGGTCTGAGGACATAATGTATAACGTGGTGACTCTAGTTGATAATGTTGTATTGTGTAATTAAAGTTCACTAAAATAGTAGAGCTTAAATGTTCTCAACAACAACAAAAAAATAGGAGCTCAATATGTGAGGTGATATGTATGTTAATTATCTCCATGAGAGGAATCTTTTCACAAGGTGTGCATTTATCAAAGCATCATATTGTGCACTTTAAATATCTTATAACCTTTCTCAACTTCAATAAAGCTAAAAAAAAAAAAAAGAAGAAGAAGAAAGAAAAAGAAAGTAGCAGTTGGCAATTGACAAGTATCACGGGTTCTCTCAGAACATGATTTGGTTGTTCACTGGCCTCCATTGTCAGGTATTCTTTCTTTAATTGAGCCTTAAAGCATCCTTAGAATACATCGACTGCATGCTAAAGTAGGGCAGTCTGCAAAGAAATAGAATCATTTTACAGTAATTCCCCTTCTGTTCTCATAACTTACGATGGGAGGCCTGGCAGCCTTGTCCATCACCCACAGGGTGATTAAATCAGAAATAATAGGCCACATTGTTGGGCTGGCTGAGAGACAGGGGCACCCAAGATGGACGGACATCGCAGACAGGGTCAAGATGGCTGATCTTCCCGCCAAAGCAGCCGTGGCCACTATGTCATCTCCAGTAAAACTGAAACCTACCGGGTGGGGGGGGGGGGGCTGAAAGTTCCCATACCTGACTTTCTAGCCAGGGACCACCCACCACTGTCTGGACCTTCCCCACCCCCAACCAATCACCTGGGGACACGATGTTACCTTGCCTAATATGGGGAAAAAAACCCACCTGAATCCAGGCCCAGAACCATAAGGCTTAAAAATCCTTACACTTCCCAACCAAGGCGCGACTTCCCCGACTCTCCTCTCTGGAGTCATGGAACCTCGCCTGAGGGTGCTTGCAATAAAGCTCACTCTTTGGACTCTGTTTGCCTTTGCGGTCTCCATTCTATTTGTGACGAAAAACCTTACACACATGAGATTTACTTATGAGTCTTTCTCAGTTGAAATTAGGGCTTCATTTGTTTTGCCTCAACTGCTTTCTTTTTCTGAACAGAAAAATGTTTAGTAACCCAGCAGCTGAGTAAAATCTTGAGGGAATTACTTGCTAACCAGTGGAAGCATATTACTTTTACTCTTTCATGACAGTGCCCTTAAAATCACAAACTGCATACTCATTTCCCTTTCTTAATCACCCAAGATAAATCCTTCACAGATTTGAATTTTTTTCAGAAATCCCCACTGAAAGTGACATGTGAAAATGATTAGATTCTATGACTATACCCATATAGGATTGGAATGGAGGTAGTAAAGTATAATCTTTATTATTTCAAAAGCTCACATTTAATTTAGTCAATTAATGTCAGTCAATTTACTCAATTAACATTAATTACCAATTTATAAATGTCTTTGACAGGTTTGCATTTCTTATTTATTGAAAGGCGCTGCTACCTAATTCCTGACTGACTTTAATTAATTTACATATTCAGGAAATATATAATCCTGAGAAACGTGATTGCTTTCATTTTTTCAGGAACTATCCACCATCTTTGAAAACATTTTAATAAATGAAACTGCAAAATAAAAAAGAACTTGGTTTTGAAAATGAATTTTATTATAATTAAATGTTTCCTTTTTTAAAAAAAAATTAGAGAATGTTGGCTTAAATTAGAGAATACTGACTGGGGACTCTTTTAGATTCCTTTAACCATGATGGGGAAGAAGGTCCAGTACACCAAATAGCTGAGACCAGTAAAATGGATTTTACTAACATTTAATATTTTCATTTTTTTCTTGAATAGACCTCAGTTACACAGAAGAGAATTAATTAGGGTCTTTAGTTCATGGCATGTCACTATGTTGCGGAAAAATCTAAGGCAACCAAGAAAACTCAAGGGGCACATGGAAATCAGGGAGAACATAGCTCTATTATGCCAGGGGGCTCAGTGGGATGATCCTGCAAAGACTGAGCATCTCACAGTGTTAGGGTTGAGTTTTTATGGTTACAGGTGATGAGGGATGGTAACTGGACATTTTTCATGGTCTCTCATAGCTGATTGGCCCTCTTCATGAAGAGGTATAATCTATAGGAGGTATAATGTACACAGAATCACCAGAGGAGAGTGATAAATCATCCTGGGGAATTTGTTATTTTTCTTTTTTAACCAAAACACAACAGCCATTTGGTCTTTTTCTGTCTCAGTGGGGAGCAGTGGGGAACAGTGGATAACCTGGGTTGGGGGCCAGGAGTTTTCTGCCTCATGTCTCCCTTCTTGATGATTGGCAAGGATACCCTAGAGATTATCATTACCCAGACTTAAAGGACTATATCCTCTGAGGGCAAAGATTTGGGCAGTCATGTGTTGAGAGACAGTATCTCTAATGAAATAGACAGTTAAAGATGCTGGGACCAAGGGTGATTACGATGAGCAGTGACAGTAAAGGGCCCTCCAGGGGTAAAAGTCAAGTTGTCCATGATTGTGGCTTGAAACCCCAGGATGTGAGTTCTTCTCAGCTATGCTGGATGCATTCCTGGAGCTCTCCAACCTTGGAAGTGACAATCCCAGACTGATTGAGGTAGTAGCAGCATTCTTCCTGTGAGAAGAGACAGGTTCCTCCCTTTTAGCAGTAAGGAGATTTAGGAGGGCTACTGCTGCCAGACTGGAGAGTTGAATCTGAAGGGCTGTTAATGAATCTGTGATACGTTCCATGTCTTCGTTGAGTTCCTGTGAAAGCTTGAAGTAAAAGTTAAGAAAAGTCCCAAGGCCCGAGTAGCTATGTCAGTAAAGATTCCAGCCCCCCAGAGGAATGATAAGACTATTACCTGTCAGCTCCAGTGGTGAAGAGAGACTCGGGACTGGAACTGGAACCATGACTATAGTGAGGCAGAGAAGGGCAAAAACACAAGTAAGTATGCAATGAGAAAGGGTGTTACTTTCATTACAACACCTGAAGAGAAGGTTGTTTTTGCAGGAGAGGAAGATGCCGGGGACATGCAGTATCGTAGAGATGCTGTAAAGTTCTAGCAGCCCAAGTTGGGGGCCTCAGTTTCTAAGATACTCTGGACCTGATGTGAAGTCATTACAGTCAGAAACTCTCCATGGTGAGAGCTTTGAGGCTTCTTTTACCAGGAGGGCTGTTCTATGCTTAGCTAAAGCCTTTATTTGCAATTGTACCTCAAAAGAGGTTGCTTCTAGGATAAATATGACTAAGGGATGAAACCATTAAGAAGCCCTTTTGAGTGGTCCAGCCTTAACAATATCTTAATTACAAAGGATCACTGGCAAACTGGGGGGGGGGGGGGGACGACACTTGTCAAGAGATAAGCGAGAGTCCTGCATGCATTTTCCAATCCAATCATAAAGAAAAGTGGGGTCATCTATCATCTCTACAAGTCCATAGTTAATCCTCTGGAGTGGGGTATGTTTCTGGCTTCTAGGGAATTTTATTACCCCAGCCCCACAGAACTAGTCAAGGTGATAGTTAAGTTATACAATTGTTGGGGAATCAATCCTATTTTCCAGTTGTTTAATCATGTGCCATGGGGTCCTGTTATTATCTCCATAGAGTGACAAGCAAGAAAACTGTCTATATATGAGTTACTGTGTTAATTTCTCTGAAGTTTTACCTCAAGTTGTCTAACTTGGGTAAACAACGAACATTTAAAGACAATCAGATTTAGAATTTAACATCCACAAAGGGGTGCTATTTAAACAATTTTTCTCTCTAAAGTAGGCCTCATTCCCAAAGATAGCCAAATCAGGACTAATTTATTTGAAAAACAAGTTTAGTTTTAAACAAGCTTCACCTAATAATTTACATAAGCTCAGCAAGAACAGTGATTGATCATACAGATTTTTTAGAATCTGCTTTGCTGGAACTTTTCATAA
Organism: Spilogale gracilis; assembly: GCA_004023965.1. Classification (NCBI taxonomy): domain Eukaryota; kingdom Metazoa; phylum Chordata; class Mammalia; order Carnivora; family Mephitidae; genus Spilogale; species Spilogale gracilis. The sequence goes on from PITA01000478.1 coordinate 122,137, forward strand.
TCTCCAGGTTGAACTTTTATTAGTCTCTCCAGGCCAGAAGCCAAGCCAAGTACTTGCCATCAAGTATGCCTGCAATACCTGTAGTTTGGATGGCTGTCTCTTCATGAGGCCCCCAGTATATCTTGAGGTTCCTTGGAAGTGACATTCTTTACTCACTCAGTGAGGCTGCTTGAAACTGTAAGCAAGGTATCAGGCTGACATCTCCAAAGGGGCTTTATGGCTCCATGTTTCATAAAGTCAACCTTAGTTCCTTTAAAGCTATTTTGTTATATCAGAGTCTACACATGTGTCTCTCAAATATGACATTCCGAAAGTCAAGGCCTTGGTAAAATAACCAATGTTTTTAATAGTGTTCTGTTATAAGAAGGACAGATTCTTATTGAACTTGTACAAATAACTATGATTGCCATGGAAGAAAGAATACTTACTTGTTGCTCTCTGCAACACTGGTGTGGGGGAAGGATAACTGGACCAGCCTGTTATCTTCCGGGGGCTGAGCGAGATAAGTGTTGATGGCCGGCCACCACCCCGAAACCGGGAAAGAAGTGAGCCAGGAGTTGAGTCAGCCGTGCAGGCACAGCAATCTCAGCTTTATTGTATCAGAGACACAGTTTTATAGAGAGGAAAGGAGGGAGTAAAAGAAGTAGCGGGGGCCAATAGGAACTCATTACGGGGCTACCACTAAGGCCTTAGGCAGATTTCAGGCCAGATTGCTGGGTGGGGCTAAGTTCTGCAGTCCACGAGGGGGCTAAGAGCCTGTGCGCCAATATTCAGCTAGGTCGCGTTCATGGAAGTATTCTGGAGAGGCCCAAGAGGCCACCCTAGCCAACTTCCACTAATAGCCGCAAACTAGCAAACTAGCGGGCACCAGGAGATCCCAACACTTACTGAGACCTTTTGAATTTTGGAGGGTTCAGATAGAGAGAAAAGTTAAATGTTTCACTTTGTTTACAAATGAATACTTCATCATGTTTTTGTTAAACTGGAGATAGCTTAAGGGACAGTTTCTCTTAATATGGAAGAGTAAACATTAGAGACCAGCAACGTTTCAAACAGCAGTCATAACACTATAATTGTCCTTTTAAGTTTATTTAGTCCCATGTTACTAATCCTTGTCTAGTTTGATACAACTTTTAGTTAGTTCTGGCAATTTTTACTTGTTTTAGTATTGATTTTAAAGATATTGAATACCTGTTTTTGTCCTAGAAGTCCTTTATATGAACTTCCCTCAAGATGAAACTCATTTTGCAAGAGAATAACAATTGTAAATGACAAAAAAATCTCAGAAACAGACACTGCCAATGATTTGAGAGTTTACCACAATACGATTGATAAGGAAACTTAGTTATTCTGTGATACACATTTTAATAGAACACTGAGTGATGATCTCTTACTAGTGCATTAAAACTTTAGGAAGGGCACATTATCTCCAGAATAGTTTTAGCACCCATTCAAATGTAACCTATGGCTTATCATTTGTTTAACAGTACTTCCAGAGTGGCTTAGCAAACCAAATAAAAGGCCTAGTAAGTTAAGAAGATTTCATTTACAATTTAAATCTTGGGAAGTTTGGTGAAACCCTAAGAGTTCTAAAGCACAAGCCTAAATAGGATTAGAGATGTTAAAGAGCTGATAAAGGCAAATCATAGAAGCTGATTTCTCTGTGCAGACAAAGAGAAACCAACTATTTACATTTTCTTATAAAGAGCGGCCAACAATGGGATAAAACCTTATCTTTTTGAACATAGAGAAAGCAGATTTTCAATCTTATACTTTAAAATCCATTCATTTCAATCTTGGCCAACCACATCTAAAATTCTGTTCCAAAGTTTTCCTTCCATAAACCTCCTACAACTTTACTTTACATTTAGATTTTGTCTCACATCATTTCTTTTCAAACAACCATCTCATTTAGGACAAAATTACCTTTTTTTAAAAAAAATCTTTAACAAAAATGCATTCTCATTTCTAACTTTTCTCATTAATTTTCTACTTTTTCACACACAGAGTTGTTTCCCTTAATCCCATCAGTCTTAGTTACAGTTAGCAGAAATTTGCACTCTTTAGAAACCTTAATCTCCAGTGAAGACTAAGGAGTGACCAATTGTAAACTGTTATACCAGAATTCTTTAAATGACAAATTTATGAATCAGTTAAGCACAAAACATGTTTACCAACAGATTCAAATATCCTTAGTTTCTTTGCAATAAGAAGTCAAAAGCACAAACCTATGTCCAGTAATTAATGACTTAGCACTTTATCCTATTTTGAAAAGACCTAGATGTTCAATGCATTTAATTCCATTTATCATCCAAATAAAACTTTAAAGGTATTAGTTTACTAAAGACTCTGAAAGCTATCTGAATTAATGCAACAAACTTAACTTAGTTCACATACTGAATTATGTTCAACCTAGATCCTCCCCAAGGTTAATTTTCTCCTGAGACACTGGTGGGGAAATCTGGAGTGAATGGTGTTGTGTCCAGGTTGTGCCCTTCTTGCTCCTTGACAATGAAGGGAGGGGCCACCTCAGGACAATGAGGACAGTCTAAAAGCCAGTAATGCAGGCCTCACCCAAGGAGGTGCTGAAACAGGAGAAAGGGGATGGGGGGGCAGAAGAAACAAAGTGCTGCCAGAGGCCAGAGAAAAGTGTTCTGGGTTCAGGGGTTCAGGAGTGCATCAGCACCAACAAAGGCACAGACTCCAGGTTTTCCCACCAACGGGGAGTGGGGAGTGGGATAAGCAGTCCATGTTGGGCCAGAGAAGACAGGAACTTCCCTGCAACAAAGGGAGTTTTGGCAGCTGCGTTGTGGGGATATTCCTTCAAGACCCCATCCTGAAAGACAGTTGGGATCATAACTAGAATGGAATGTAGATATTTAACTGACTGAGCCAGCCAGGTGCCCCTGCTCTTTAGCTTAAATGTAAGTATGAGAGCTCCTGTTATTTTACATCCTGTTTCTGTCTGGATCAAGTTTCCTGTGGGCTGTCAGAGCTGCTACGTTAGGTATTTCCTCACACATGCCACTTAGAAGGATCAGGAGCACTGTCTTCCTGCAGCTCAGCCTTAGGCCTTGGGTCAGAGGAGGACTGCAGTCCCTCTGCTTCCTGACAGGTTCATCCTAAAAATATTTAAAATAACAGAGGACTAGGTCAAGGGCGGGGATTAGGGTGGAAAGGTTGGAGCATTGCTGCCCCATTATTCTAAGTACGGAAAACACACAATAAAAACATGAGACAACAGAGATAGAACTAGTGAAAGAATTCATCAGCCCCCCAGAGGGTTGGCCCCCGTACCCTCACTGGCTCTCAAACTCCCAACGATGGTCAGAACCAGTGGTGAGGACTGAGCCCTGTACCCCAGACCAGCCCCAAATGTTATGGGGCACCCTCAGTGAATCAATGCCTACATCATTAAGGGCTAAACAACGAGAGGTTTGTTGTAACTGCCCAGTGACCACTCGCTAGATGGTCTGGGTCTTTAAAGAAATGAGGCATATCCTGGTGGGTATGTCTCCAAAGCAACAAAACATATCCAGGTAGATGTCATTGTCCAGGTCCCCCTGGTGCATGGCCTTATTTTGAATGCCCCTGGTTGGTTGAGCAACAAAGATCCTGCATTGTTCCTTGCCATTGTCACAGAACTGTACTCACAGGGGAAGGGTCCTGGCTATTCCTAACCAGGAGTCAACATATGGAAACTGGTTTAGATATCCTGGATTTTCCAAGACTACAGGATAAACTCATTGGACAGTGGGGAGGTTTAGGGTTCCTTCTGAGGGCCAGCCAACATCAAAAGTAGGCCATTGCAATTCACATAGGGTCCTCAGCTTTCCTGGGGTCATGTGTACCCTGCAGTCAGCACTAAATCTTTTTTTGGAGTTTTAAGTATACAATCTAGAACAGTGGGTTTACTGGGTTTCCTACCCATTGTGGACGGTGTCATAGACAAATGGTGGGGTTCTTTCAGATGCTGTCCTGTTCACATCCCTTGTGGGAACGTAGGTGCATCTTAACTAAGGTCTATCCATATAAGCCCTGGACCAGGCTACTCTGTGGAGTAGATGACTGTTATACTGTGTGATACTCTGAGAGACTCGGAGTGCAGCCCACTCAGACTGTGCAGCCAAAGCAGTGGAGATGTACAGACACACTCACACACTCAGGCACTTTTCAGATTCAGATTGGACACCCCTTTCTGGGTGTCCCTCACTTATGGGAGGTGATCAGGCTCCCCTTCCATCCAGTGGGATGGGTCTGACTTGGGTAGTGGCTCCAGGGCTTACCTGGTCCAACAGGTGGATTGGCTAGTTATCCCCCATCTCTTATTGTCAGTCCATCAGGGCAGAGGTGGGCCATGGCTGTCTGGGAGATCCCAACCTCGGGTCCACCAAAATCAGCAGGACACACCTAAACCCTAGTGTAGGTACCCCCTAGTCCCCCATGGCCCATCTCCAGTCCCACACTGGTGGCACAATGGGTCAGTGCAGTTGGGTTTCCTGATCAGGGAACCAAATGTTGTGGAAAAATCTGAGGCAACCAAGGAAACTCAAGCGGCACATGGAAATCAGAGAGAATATAGCTTTATTACCCGGTAGGCTCAGGGGGATGATTCTGCAAAGACTGAGCTCCTGGTAAGGTTATGGTTACAGGTGATGAGGGATGGTAACAGGGAATTTTTCAGGGTCTCTCATAGCTGATTGTCCCTCTTCATGCAGAGGTATAATCTATAGGAGGTATAATGTATTCTGAAGCACCAGAGGGATGCTAAATCATCCTGGGTAATTTGTTGTTTTTCTTTTCTTAACCAAAATGGGACTGCCATTTGGTCATTTCCAGTCTCAGCAAGGAGCAGTGGGGATCAGTGGATAGGGTGGGGCTGGGGCTTGGGATGGTCAATTGGTCTTTTCTTGTCTCAGTGGGGAGAAACAGCAGATAGGGCAGGGCTGGGGCCCAGGAGTCTTTCGACTCAACTATTGTTCCAAATGAGCCCTCTTTTACTTACCAGGTTGGTGTGTTTATTTTTAGTTACATTATGACCCACATATGAACTCACTTCAACAAGAACATTGACAACCTGAGTAAAGCAGAAATTATAGCTTTGCCAAGATACTCAACTATAACTTAACTAACACGAAGCGACACAGTGCTGGATTTATTTTTGTTAGTATGGAAACCCTTAAAAGAAAGCAAGGATAGTTTTAGCTGGGGGGATTTCTCCTAGGTAATTTGCAAGCATTCCAGGCTTTCCAGGTTTATTGTAATAGATAATTTGCATTCTTAGCAGGGACCTAAAAGTTTTTGAAGGATCTTGCTTCAGAACAATGGACTGTGGTCACAGCCTGTGACTTCCATCTGCTTTCAAGAACAACAACAATAAAAAAAATCAAAAACAATTACTTGAGGAGTGCTCTGGTCACCAAGACTGTAGGAGTGTGATGAGTATCTCTGATTTTTTTTTTTTTCCTTTTGGGGGCAGTAAGAGAAGGACAAATCCCTTTCTTTATCTTCCCTGCAAAAGATTATTTGTAATTTGAATAATTACTACCATATTGCTGCCAACTGATTATATATATATATATATTATTTTCCCCCCCAAACTTAGGTAATATTTAATTGACTGTTGCCATAGACCCTATCTTTTTACGAGAGCTGCTGTTGCTTTATAATGATAATGCCTTACTATAGCCACATCTTTCTATCAGAGTCCCCCCAAAATGATGGGTCTTTTGTTCCAGCTCCTGGCACTAGCCTTAAGGGGAAAGAAAAAAAGAAAAAGAAAAAGAATGAAAGTTTAATTTTAAATATATACTGTAATATGAAAAATGTAAGAAGTTTAGAGAAGCTCTGAAAAGAAAAAAAAAAGAAAAGAATCACCCTATATAGCACCTGGAGTGACACTGTTAAAACGTAAGTCACGTCACATCATTTCACTTTTCTTCTCCAATGCTTCAATGTGTTCTCATTTCTCAGACAACAAACTCTCAGTTCTGACAATGGCTTAGGAAGGTCATAATGATCTATAATCTTTCTCTTTATATCTCTGCCCTTATCCATCTAACTCATAAGCTCACTCATTTTCCCCCAACCACACTGGCCTCTTACTGTTCTGGAGTCCACCTGGTAGGATCGCACCAAAAAGACTCTGTACTTGCTCTTCCCTCTCGAGGCACATGCTTATCTCAGGACATTTGTCAGTGCTGCTCCCTTGGACTATTACTCTTTATTTCCAGAAACTTGACTGTTTTGCTCGCTCTGTCACCTTCTTACCAAGGTACACAAATATTACCTTGTTAAGAAGGCCATATCTATAGCTCTATTTAAAATTTCAGTCCTGGGGTGCCTGGGTGTCTCAGTCAGTTAAGCATCTGCCTTTGGCTCAGGTCGTGATCTCAAGGTCCTGGGATCCAGCCCCACATTGGGCTCCCAGTTCAGTGAGGAGCTTGCTTCTCCCTCTCTCTCTCTACCCCCCTGCTCATGCTCTCTCTCTCTCTCTCTCTGTCTCTCACTGTCTTTCTCAAATAAATAATCTTAAAAAAAAACCCACTAAAAACTAAAATAATATAAATATAATTTCAGTCCTATCCCTATGTCCCACAAATACAAATTATCTGGCTATTATCTTTGTCAACTTTAATTTTCTTCTAAAATGTTTTCCCTTCTGACATAAAACATAACTGACTTAGTTGTTGTTTATGGTCTCTCCTCTTCCAACTTAGTACGAGAAGCCAGGACTTGGATGCTTCTACTCAATAGACATGCAACTAACACTGTTTATATTCTACTTATTAAGTGTTATCTTCTGGGATCTTATTCCTGCCATGTAAATTGTTATTTCCTATCTTTCAGTGAGTTGTGTGTTATCCAGTTCTCCATAAATTGCCCCCAGCCCTCCTTTCCATACCAGATAGGAGCACAGGTCAGATTTGACAATGTTTCAGTAGCCTTCATCTAGTTAGTAAGGAAACATTTGCAAGTCTGATGTTTCTCTGTGCCTGTGGCCCATTAACAACTTCTCTCAACATTTGGCAGTTACTACAAGCAACAATTCCGTAAGTGACACCACTCTTAATCTCCCACTCATCATAACTAATATTGTGAGGTCTTTTTGCCTGTCTGATACTTGGGCTTTGGCATGATACGGTATGAGTTTTTTTCTCCTGATTTTCTGGCCTAGAAGGAAAATCAAGTCAGTGTCTGCCTGCTTGGTTGGGCCACATGTGCCATGCAAGATTTCTTATGGTGCTTTCCCTGATGCTTAATGATAGTGAACAAATTGGTCTGGCTCCTGCCTAGCTACACATCTGAAACTGTTACCACTTTTACTATGTCATAAAGATCACCTCTTTCAAGTAGCGTTTTCTTTTTTAAATCTAACATCAGTGCTTTGAACATTTTAGAATGCAGTACGCTGTTAACATTGATTTTTTTTAAATAAAAGCCAAAGGAAAAAAATATGTGATTTTGAAAAAAATTAAGTTGGCAACTATTACGGATAAAGCCCTGCAAAGACCTGGGTGGCTCAGTTGGTTGAGCAACTGCCTTCGGCTCGGGTCATGATCCCGGAGACCCGGGATCGAGTCCCATATCGGGCTCCCTGCTCGGCGAGAAGCCTGCTTCTCCCTCTCTCACTCCCCCTGCTTGTGTTCCCTCTCTGGCTGTGTTTCTCTCTGTCAAATAAATAAAATCTTAAAAAAAAAAAAAAAAAGAATCTTTGGCTGTGATTTAGAAAGATACAAGTCTCTGGGGCCAAGGTCAGGGCTGGGATATAGACTGAGGATATCTCCAAAAAGCCAGAGTATACAGGTAACATCGAAAGGACAACAGTGTTTCAGTGTTTTCCTCAGAAACATACACTCCCAAAAGGAGGATTACCACAGCTGCACTAATCTGTTTTTTCTTTCTCTCTCTCTCTCTCTCTCTCTCTCTCTCTCTCTCTCTCTCTCTCTCTCTCTCTCTTATGCCTCCTGGAATTGTGCTAGGGCAGAGCTGTGCTGACATTACATCCAATGAGTGGGGAGAAGAGTCTCCCTCCATGATGTCTTAAATTATGAAAACATTTTGGTGATAAGGGCCTATATTAGTCTCGTCTGTCTGACAATGGGTAAGTTAGACAGTAAATTACTTCTTTGATGGAAAAACTTTCTATCATTTTGGGTAAATTCTCCCTCCATGGCCATGAATTTGCTCATAAAATTAGGGAAAAGTACAGAACTCTACTTAACACCTAATACAAAAGTATTACCTTTATCTTTTTTTTTATCTTTTAAATCTTTGTTTTAAGATTATATGGCTTAGATACACAAAGACCTCTGAGTTTTTACTCCTCACTTTTGAGGGAGATACATGGACAAAAAGTAAGATCAATGGATAATAAATTCAAGAGTGGTTTTCAATCTATTCTTGCTTCAAAAGATAAAAGTGTCAAAATACAGAACAATCACATGGGCATATAATGTTCAATAGACCAAATTACTTAATGATCCTCTCAACACATGCTTGTGTAATTCAGATTTGCTCCTGTAGCTCTTCACAGTTTATACAGTGTATAGAATCTTAATCTCTTCATTACATCATCAGCATTCAAGATAATGAGGTTTTGACATATTTTAAAGGAGGTAAATCTAATGAAGAAATCATATACACAAGTCAAATTACATTTAAGATGTTTTCCACTTATCACTAGAATTAAAGGTGTAATTTAATATGGATTTTTGATTAAAAACAGATGGTACACATCTGTTCCCCAAATGAAAAAAAAAAAAAAAAGACAGCATTTTAGCTGAAAAGTGTGTCACTGAAGTAATATCTGATGAGAGGGATATGCTGAATATAGTTTGATTCTATCACCAAAGGTTCTAATATCTGTCCATTCAGAGAGCAACTAGAGTAAAAATAAATACATTTGTAGAACAATCTCCTCACAGTTAGTACCCCATGTTGCAAGATGTTCCAGAAGTCAGATGTATGAACTTGCAGGCAATGGAATCTTGTTCAAGCATGCATGGGAACTAATAACCAGATAAGAACCTAAGAAGAGGTTGACAGATTTGAGGAGAAAGTGATATGGCGAAATAGTAGATTTTCAACTTGCTTTTTGAGAATGAGGTTCTTTAAAAGACACAGATCCTAAGGTAGACCCTATGATTCCTGTCACCTGGTATTCACATCTTTTTGCTACCACTTTTGCTACCACTTCCTCTTGAGTGTGGCAGGTCTGTGACTTGCTTCAGTCCAGTAGAATATGGCAAAGGTTATAGAGTATATGTGATTGCATGTACATGATTATGTTTCATGAAACAGCAATACCCATATTGGGAAGACATTTTTCCTTGGTGGCCTGGAAGAAACAAGCTGCTAAGTCCATATCAAAAGCCAAAGGACTAAGAGTGGCTGAAAATCCGCAAGAAAAACTGAATCTCAGTCCAGTAGCCCAAAAAGATGTGAATTCTGTCAACAACCACATGTGTTTTAAAGTAGGTTTATTTCTACTCAGGACTCATAAGAAAGTGCAGATTGCAACTTGGGTCATCACCTTGATTGCCTGTTTAAGACCCTAAGGCAGAGTAACCAACTAACCAAAGACAAGACTGTTGACCTGCATACAGAAAGTGTGAGACAATAAGTGCTATTTTAAGCTTCTAAATTTATGGCCATATTATTACACTGTAATACATAGCTAATACAACAATTTTTTGACTCTACATTTCATAAGATGTTTCTTCTCACTAAAGAAAGGCAAAATATTCAAAATTGGCAATAATACTACAGGAGCAGATGACCCATTGGAGTGCTTCAAGGTGACACAGAGGCATCCAGTTCTGGCCCTTTAGGAATGGTGATAAATAATTTGTACAAAGGTACAATTCCAAAAATTCTAAGAACCAATGAGAATATATGTTATTGAACTTAACAGTGTGGTATCTTGAGGGAAATAATTGTTCTTCCTCACTGGTTCAATTTAATAATACATCAAGGATGGTAAAGGTGCTTAGGAAGCATTCTTGTGCTCTATATAGTTTATAAATACAACGTCTTTGCAGGATGCTAAGATATTTTAGGAATATAAAGAGCACTATCCCTGAAATAAAGAGACCACATTAGTTATAGAAGAAATGACCTTAAAACATAGATAGTTATATGACCAAGAATATGTCCCCAAAATACAGTTAATGTCATAATATTAGATTGAAGGGAGGAGCCAGCTATGCTAATTGTAATAATGGAAATGCTTATTTGAAAATTATTAAAATAGAGTGTAATAATTATTAAGCTGTAAATATATAATAAAATGGAATATTAACTTATCATATTTTTATCCATTACAAATTTTTTGAATTATTGCTATAACTTATCCATTCCATTAAAGCTAGAGTATCTGCAAATTATTTTCTAGATTATAGAATCAATTACAAATATGTTTTTTCAAATATATGCTAATACAGTTGTTTTTTTTTTAAGCCAGGTTAAGGATTCAGTGAGTAATTATATGAAAATAAAAAAAATTCTTTTTGTTTTTTAAAATATTATTATTTTATTTTATTTTATTTTTTCAGTGTTCCAAGATTCATAGTTTATGCCCCACACCCAGTTCACCATACAATACATGCCCTCAGTACCCATCACCGGGCTCTCCCATCCTCCCACCCCCTTCCCTCCAAGACCCTCAGTTTGTTTCTGAGTCCAAAGTCTCTCATGTTTCATTTCTCTCCCCAAATTACCCTACTTCCCATTTCCTTTCCTTCTCTGACTGTCCTCTATATTACCCCTTATGCACTGCAAGTAAGTGAAACCATGTGATACTTGAATTTCTCTACTTGGCTTATTTCACTCAGCATAATCTCTTCCAATCCAGTCCATGTTGCAACAAAAGTTGGATATTCATCCTTTCTGATGGAGGTGTAGTATTGCATTATATATATATATATATATATATATATATATATTTATACCACATCTTCTTTATCCATTCATCTGTTGAAGGGCACCTTGGCTCTCTCCACAGTTTGGTGATTGTGGCCATTCCTGCAATGAACACTGGGGTACATATGGCCCTTCTTTTCACTACTTCGGTATTTTGGGGGTAAATACCCAGTAGTGCAATTGCAGGGTCATGGGGTAGCTCTATTTTTAATTTTTTAAGGAATCTCCACACTGTTTTCCAAAGCAGCTGCACCAACTTGCATTCCTGAAGTTGTTTCAAAAAATAGAAACAGAAGGAAAACTTCCAGACTCTTTCTGTGAGGCCAGCATTACTCTAATCCCCAAACCAGACAAAGACCCCATCAAAAAGGAGAACTTTAGACCAATATCTCTGATGAATATGGATGCCAAGATTCTTAACAAGATTCTTGCTCACAGAATCCAAAAATGCATTAAAAAGATTATCCACCATGACCAGGTGGGATTTATCCCAGGGATACAATGGTGGTTTAACACTCACAAATCAATCAACGTGATAGAACAAATCAATAAGGGAGAAGAACCACATGGTACTCTCAATTGATGCAAAAGGCTTTTGACAAAATACAACATCAGTTCCTGATTAAAACTCTTCAAAGTATAAGGATAGAGGGAATATTCCTCAACCTCATAAAATCTATCTTTGAAAAATCCACAACGAATATCATTCTCATTGGGGAAAAACTGAAAGCCTTCCCTCTGAGATCAGGAACAAGACAAGGATGCCCACTCTCACTACTACTGTTCAATATAGTGTTAGAAGTCCTAGCAACAGCAATCAGACAACAGAAAGAAATAAAAGGTATTCATCTTGGCAAAGAAGAAGTCAAACTCTCTCTCTTTGCAGATGGCATGATACTCTATGTGGAAAACCCAAAAGACTCTACCCCCAAACTACTAGAACTCATACAACAATTCGGTAATGTGGCAGGATACAAAATCAATACACAGAAATCAGTTGCATTCTTATACACTAACAATGAAATTATAGAAAGGGAAATCAGAGAATCAATTCTGTTTACAATAGTACCAAAAACCATAAGATACTTAGGAATAAACCTAACTAAAGAAGTTAAGGATCTGAACTCGAGGAACTACAGAACAAGCATGAAAGAAATTGAAGAAGACAAAAAAAGATGGAAGAGCATTCCATGCTCATGGATTGGAAAAAATAAAGATTGTTAAAATGTCTATACTGCCCAGAGCAATCTATATTTTCAATGCCATTCCAATCAAAATTCCACCAACATTTTTCAAAGCGTTGGAACAAACAATCCTAAAATTTATATGGAACCAAAAAAGACCCCAAATCACTAAGGAATTGTTGAAGAAGAAAAACAAAGCTGGGGACATCATGTTATCTGACTTCAGGCTTTATTACAAAGCAGTGATCACCAAAACAACATGGTACTGGCACAAAAACAGAGAAATAGACCAATGGAACAAAGTAGAGAGTCCAGCTATGGACCCACAAGTCTATGGTCAAATCAACTTCGACAAAGCAGGAAAAAATATCCAGTGTAAAAAAGACAGTCTCTTCAACAAATGGTGCTGGGGAAATTGGACAGCTACATATAGAAAAATGAAGCTAGACCATTCTCTTACACCACACACAAAGGCAAACTCGAAATGGATGAAAGACCTCAATGGGAGGCAGGAATCCATCAAATCCTAGAAGAGAACATAGTAACCTCTTTGACATTGGCCACAGCAACTTCTTTCAAGACACGTCTCCAAAGGCAAAGGAGACAAAAGCAAAAATGAACTTTTGGGACTTCATCAAAATGTGTTTTTTTAATATTATTTTTTAAAGATTTAATTTATCTGAGAGAGAGAGAGACAGAGATAGCAAGAGTGGGCAGGAGAGAAGAGGTAGGCTTCCAGCTGTTCAGATGTCTGACACAGGGCTTGATCCCACAGGGCTCAATCCTAGGACCTTGGGATCATGGCCTGGGCCACAGGCAGACACTTAACTGACTGAGTCACCCAGGTGCTCTAAAAATGAATTTTCTATATGCCTTTTAACTTTCTAAGTTCTTAAGGATTTAACTTATTTCTTTATGGAAATCTCATGTCTGTAAGATGCAATATATCATTTTCTTTCTGTTATTTTATTTTCACTTCTTCCCTTACAGAGAATAATAACAGATAATGGATTGATGTACACATTATCATCAGTGTAATTTCATAATTCCCAGCAGATAAACATTAAAGAGTTTTTCTCTATAATGGCAGATGGTGGCATGTTAGATAATTATAAATTATTATATAAGAATTATGCTGTGATGGAGCTAGAAGAAAAGAGAAAGTGACTGATAAGTTTGTTGAGAAGATAAGAAAAATGAAGACTGAGTTTTAAAAATCAGAAATTGTATATTACTACAGTATTAGTATATTATATATTATTATTTATTTGACAGAGAGAAGCACAGCTAGAGAGGGAACACAATCAGTGGGAGAAAGAAAGGGAGAAGCAGACCTCCAGCTGAGCAGGGAGCCCAATATGGGGCTTGATCCCAGGACTCCAGGGTTAAGACCTGAGCAGAAGGTAGATGCTTAATGACTGAGCCACCCAGATGCCCCTCAAACTATGGTTTATGAATTATTATTCAACACAAGTGATCAGACTACACAACAGGAAAGAAAAAAAGTCCTGCAGAGATCGCAGATGACAGCCAGGCACACAAATTCCTAATCAAATCACCACCATCTGCATAACTTGTGATCAAATCAGCTTTGGCATTTGGCTTTTATATCCTCAAGGATATTATCTTTAATGCACAGATAACCTTAAATGGAGAAGAATAATGGATTTGTAAATGGAAAAGAATAGCATGGCCCATGGAGACTTACAGTTAAGAGCTATGTTTATTATTATTATAAACGTTATTTCCATGTGTTTGTGACTTTCTCCCAAGACTTAACTGATTGCATACAGGGCAGGAATGATGTTCTGCATTCTGACTCCTCTGTATTATCTGTCAGCTCATAATTGATAAATGTTAATTAACTGACTCACTTTCTAAATACTGAGTGGAAAACACAAGGAGTAAACTTGAGAGCAGGGAATTATTTATTTCTGGAGCATATACAGGGCATTCCTTTGGTGCTTCCCTCTCCTCTCCAAAACACATCTAATCTATGTATTTAAAAGTTTATTATGTTTCTTTCTTTGTTTAAAAATTCTTATATCTGGATTGGGGAAATACTCTGAAATGCATACATGTGAGTAGTAAATTGGATCTGCAGAGATCCATGATATTATATTTCATTTTGACATGAACAGAGCCAAATATATACCAATACTCTTAAATCTTATGATATTCAATGTTTTTAAAATATGTAACAAAGCCAACTTAATATGCTTTATAGAAGCCCAAAGCAGGAACACATAGGAATTTAGGAATAAACTGGAACCAAGTACTGTAAAACTCTTGGCCTTTCCTTTTTCTCCTTGTTTCCCCTTTTATTTCTTTATTTTCCCTTCTAGAATTTTTTTTGCTTCCCTAGACCACATAACAAACATGTTTGTCCGTATCATTACTGAGGTTATGTGTTATAATTCCAGCCTTGTGAACTGGCTAATTGGTTCTAATTGCAAATTCAGGGAGACAGAGGACAGTGAACCAACTTGGAAATGTATCCATTGCTGGTTCAAGTAGAGATGGCCAGTAGAATGAGCCAATATAATGGCTTAACGCAAATTTCCAGAGAAAGATGCAGCCCGGTTATAGTGTAATCTTAGATTGAATCTTAGAATGCAATTTTTTTTTATAAAGATTTTATTTGTTTATGTCAGAGAAAGAGAGGGAGATGGTACAAGTAGGGAGAGTGGCAGGCAATGGGAGAAGCAGACTCCCCACTGAGCAAGGAGCCTGATGTGGGACTTGATTCCAGGATCCTGGTGGGTATTGAGGGCACATATTGCATGGAGCACTGGGTGTGGTGAATAAAAATGAATCTTGGAACATTGAAAAAATAAACTAAAATAAATTATTAAAAAAGAAAAAAAATAATGTGATCTTAAATCAATCAAGATCACATTATTCCGCTGTCAAGATTTTAAAACATTGAGTACTTTTATCACTGTGTCTTTTGTCTTGAACTCAGCAATGGGTTTCACCTGACTTTTGGCCTCTTCATTTTTACATCCACAAATGAGACAGGTGACAGGCAACTTTCAAGGAAAATTTTATCCATCAAGGCTGAAATTACTGGTTCAAATTAGCAGTGCAATCCCTGCTTCCATTATCTTTTCATTTCATACAACCACACACTTGAAAAAAAAAAAGGAATTCATAAAGAGATTTACATAAAAATAACAAAATGGACAACATAGAGGAAGAGTCATGTAATTTTACAGACACCTTTTTTTTTTTTTACACTGCTTTTTCTTTTGTCAATTTAAAGAAAGGTAGTAAACTAATTTTCATTTGTGCTCAAAATTCTCAGTCACAACTGAGTAATAATCTATATTATTTCAGATATTTAATGTCAACTAGCAAATGAAATGTATGAAAGACATCTACCACCTATGCTGTGCTAGATCCAGGATGTGCCGCATAATGAAAGCTGGTCTTAGAAGTTGGATCTTAAATACAGCTGTTCTTGAAAGTTAAATTATATAAACTTGATGAATTATTTTTAAAGATTAATAAATGCTGGGTGCCTGGGTGGCTCAGTTGGTTAAGCGACTGCCTTCGGCTCAGGTCATGATCCTGGAGACCGGGGATGAGTCCCACATCCTGCTCCCTGCTGGGCAGGAAGCCTGCTTCTCCCTCTCTTGCTCCCCCTGCTTGTGTTCCCTCTCTCGCTGTGTTTCTGTCTGTCAAATAAATAAATATAATCTTTAAAAAATAAAAAAGATTAATAAATGCTAAAAATGAACTATACCAAAACTATTTTAGTATATTTTATTTTCATATATGCTCTTGAGGTTATTTTATCTATTTCATCTATATGGGGGAAATAAAAAGTAGTGTACTATACTAATTCTCATAAATGATAGTGTACTACAATAGATCTCTTCCCAACTTTGCATTCAGTAACATCACATTGTTAGCTCAAAAGTGGTCATGGCAGGGCGGGGGGTGGGGAGGTGGGCAGTGATATTCAGACCATAGCAATGACCAGATGTTACAATCAGGGTTTTTGTTGTTCTCGTTGTTTACCAAGTTTTTTTTTATTTTTTCTAAAGATTTTATTTATTTATTAGACAGAGAGAGAGAGCACAAGTAGGCAGAGAGGCAGGCAGAGAGAGAGAGAGCAGAGAGAGAGCACAAGTAGGCAGAGAGGCAGAAGCAGGCTTTCTGCCGAGCAGAGAGCCAGATGTGGGCCTTGATCCCAGGACCCTGAGATCATGACCTGAGCCGAAGGCAGAGGCTTTAACCCACTGAGCCACCCAGGCACCCTGTTTACCAAGTTTATTAAACATTTATCAACTTAGTGTATATTACTCTCTAGAGGTTTGAGTTATATATTTTGAGGCTGCACATTGCTATTCTTTAGAGATACAGGGATAAACTGAAAAATCACAAAGAACATGCTTGAGGAAAAACATTAGTTGGGAAAAATGGCCTGTTCTGCTTTGTTTATTTTGCTTAACAATGTTGGTACCTTTGGTTTGTTCTGTGTTCTGTGCAGTGTTACAGGAAATATGGGACAGTTGCTTGAGCCAGGTTAATGTTTATTGGAGGCTTGAGCTGAGATACAACCAAGGAGGATCTCATTGACCATTTGTCTCAATTTGGGGAAGTTGTAGATTGTACAATTAAAACAGATCCAGTGACTGGAAGATCAAGAGCATTTAGATTTGTGCTTTTCAAAAATGCTGCTTGTGTCACTAAGTTTTGGAATGGAAAGAACTGATTGGTAAATTGATAGACCCCATAAGGGCCAAGCTTTAAAAGGGAAATAACCCTCCAAAAAAGTTTTTGTGGGTAGATTAAGCCCAGATACTTATAAAGAAAAAATTAAAGACTATTTTGAGGACTTCGTAGAGATTGAAAATATCGAACTTTCCTTGAATACAGAAACAAATAGAAGAGGATTTTGTTTTCTCATATGTATAGATGAAGAGCCAGTCAAGAAATTGTTTGAAAGCAGATATCATCTGAGCACTGGGTGTTATATGTATGTGATGAAAATCACTAAATTCTACTCCTGAAACAATATTACACTATATGTTAATTAACTAGAATTTAAACAAAAATTTGAAATTAAAAATTATAAATAAATAAATAAATAAATAAATAAATAATAAATAAAAGCAGATATCATCACAATGGTTTTAAGAAGTGTGAAATCAAAATTGCACAACCCAAAGAGGTATATAGGCAGCAACAATCAGAGAATGGAAGAGGAGCTGCAGTTGTTGGACGAGGTGATACTAGCAGCAGTGGATCAGATCAAGGCCAAAACTGGAACCAAGGATCTAATAACTATGATGACCAAGGAAATGGAAATTATAATAGTGCCTATGGTGGTGATCAGAAATATAGTGGCCATGGTGGCTATGTTTCTACTGGGTATAACTATAGGAACTATGAATATGGCCAGGGATATGCAGACTGCAGTGGCCAACAGAGCCATTATGTCAAGATGTCTTAAGAGGGTGGCAATCATCAAAGCAATCACCAGGCATACTAAAGGAAGACTTTGGAGAAAACCAGAGAAGATTACTAAAGTCTCCCATCTTGCAGGATAACATTGAAGATTGGTCTTTTATTGATCTAACATGATTATTTTGTAAATGACTTTGTAGTGTATAAGACATAACTGTGTCTAACTCTATATAGCTGCCCATTAGTTGTCTTTATTTTCACATTGTCTTTTGTCAATCTGTGTTATGACTACATTTGGATTTGTGTTTATACAAATTTTATTTGTATGATGTCATGTCAAACCTCAAATAAATGCTTCCTTGTGCGATTGTTTTTCTGTGTCAGGTACTAAATACCTCGGTAAAAATGAAATCATGTTAATTAATTAATTAATTTAAGATTCTTTTCATGAGAGAGAGAGTATGCACGTGAGCACAAAAGTGGGGGAGGGGCAGAGCAAAAGGGGAAAGCAGACTCCCCTCCCAGCAGGGAGCCTGATGCAGGGGTAAATCCCAGGACCTTGAGATCATGACCGGAGCCAAAGAAAGATATTTAACTCACTGATCCACCCAGGTGCCCCTCTAAAAATGTAATTGTATATAAGCAATAATTAAGGCACAGTTTATTTTGTATGGAATATTTGTCCATATGGAGAAACTGTGGTCCTTCATGAATAGCCAACTACAATATCACCCTTTCTCTACTTTTGTGAGATGTATTCTGTGCTCTAAGGCTTTATTTTCCTATTAACTGAGGTGTTCACCACATCTTTAATGTCTCCTCTCTATACATCTGGAAACCTTGTCATAGTGTTGTTATTAGTGGAAGCTTTCTAGAAGACCTTGAATCTTCTGGATTACATTTTGAAGTACACCTTCTTAGCACAAAGCATGTTGTTAGCTCCTTTCATGAATAGAAAACACTGTACTTTGCTCCTGTCTCTGGAAATCCACTTGTTGTGATATGCTAAAATCAGACTTACTCAGTGGTCTGCTAGAAAGAGCTTTGGTTAATCATAATACCATAACTTTAATTATTCTCTTGATAAAAATGTCCAGATATACTCAAGGAAAAGGCACTAATAAACTGTATGTGGAAGTTACAGTTTAAGGGTATCAAAAATAGCTACATTTTAACAAGGATTTTTGGCTGATAGGTATAAGGTTGTTAAACTTGAGCAAAAGTTAAATTCAGGTATTTGAAGCAGTGGCTGAGGAAATTAGTTGTATTCTGTTTGTATTTATGGTACAGTAGGCACTGAACTGAACAAAATGTTTTCTAGTGGGTCATTCTTAGGATGGTATATGGGGTGTTAACTTTAATGTGGTTTGAAGTGGTGGGGTTCAGAGCTGAAGGCCAAGAAAGAATTCTTGAGATGTCTTTGTTGTAAAAAAAAAATGGTTTTATTAAAGCACAGCAACAGGACCTGTGGGCAGAAAAAACTGCAATGGGGTTCATGAGGAGTAGCCCATTATATACTTTCAAGTTGGGAGGGTGGTTAGGGAATTTTGGAATCAAGGTTTCCAGGACCTTGAGGGAGCTACCTATTCTTAGGAAAAGGTCATTTATTACTGTCTAATAAAAACTTAGTCATGAGACCCTTCAGATGTATAACAGCGAGTCATATGCTTGGGGAATGAATGCCAACATGTACGGAGGGAGTAGAGATAAAGGAATTTTTATGTCTTAAAGTAGATGGAGAGGATCCTGGGTGGGGACTCAGGCTAAGACTGCCTTTTGCCCTTAGCAAAGTATTAAAATCGAACCAGCTGCATTCTTAGAGGAAGGTCACTCTGCCTATTTCAAGGACTTGTGAATAGGCTGTAAATTGTAAGAAAATTTAATTTTTCTTTTGCCTTTGCTTCCTGCATCAGTATGAGCTCTTAGAAAAAGTCATGGTAGCAGATTTCATCATTTTTAATGCATTAGTGCATGAGTTGAGTAGTTAAGCATATCCATATTCAGACATAGGAAGGAGGACAGGGAAAATACACTTTAAATTTTATGTATGTTAACAGAAATCTAAATGACTGACTCATTACAGCAGATCTTCCTGGTGCATCAAAAAGCAGTTTTAGCTCTAGATTTTGGAGAATTTCTTGGGTGAATTCAAACTTTGAATTTTACATTAAGCATAGTTGTTGGATTTAAAGTTTTAAAGTTTTTTTTTTCTGTGATTCCACATTAGCCTCTAGGATTGGCATACATACACAGTAGTCGACCTCACCTTCAACCAAATGTATTTTTTTTTTTTATGCTGATGAACCTGCTTTTTGTTTTATTTGGTACCTGGATCTTTCTTTGTTCAGTGCTGTTTGTACTTACATGAAATCAAGTTACAATGTACTTGGCCTTGTTTTGCCCCTGGTTTTGATATTTCACCTTACACCTATGCCAAGTACCAATTTTGATTATTACAAGGGACTGTTTATTCTTTCAGCATGTAACCTTTGGGAACAAGGGAAATTTTCATTGTAAATTATATTGTCAGAGTCTTTACGTACAGTGTCATTAGGGCAGTGGATCCTGTTAACTTGAAATTTATGGTTAGGTAACAAATTGACATTGCGATCATCCTTTCCTTTATCAAAGATGAATAAAGGTTTAAAAACCAAATGAATAATAAAAAACAATATTAGAAAGAAAGAAAAAATGAGTGGTAAAGGCAAAGAGAGAGGGAGGGAGAATCCCAAGCAGACTCCATGTTGAGTGCAGAACTCTACATTGGGCTTGATCCTAGAACCCCCAGATCATGACCTGAGCTGAAACCAAGAGTCCAGTACCTGACTGACTGAGCCACTCAGGTGGCCCAAAGGCTTTTTAAACAGACAAAAAAAAAAGTAACTTTCGATACTTGAGAGATTAATTTTATGTATACTTTGTTTTCATTATCTTCTTGTACATTTTTAGTGATCATAATACAGAAATGGAATAAGATGTAAGAGCTATTATTAATCAATACCAAAACCTATAAATAAAATTAAATTATATTTTTAAATAAGCTATTTTCCTGAGATGATTGAAAGTACAAATATATACTGAAATCTAAGTTATTTTTTATGCATAGAGAAATAAAGTCAAACATTCACTATGTACTGAAATAATGATTTTTTTTGAATACCAATTGTTATGTTTTACCTATTGGTACTATCAATATATAACATAAAATGTGTAAAATACAAGAACCTTTGTAAAAAAATTTTGCTTTTTCAATTCCCTTATAGTCTGATTTTGTGCTAGTTGATTAATTCACTGAATGGGTTTAATTTTGAATCAAAACATATTTTAAAAATCTGAAAAGAAAATGGACTCATTTCCATTTTAAATGTCACTGAAATAAAAATACTGAAGTCCTGGATAAGTGATTTCCTTTCATAAGGTTAAATATCTGCCAAGAATATTAGCTGAGTTTTCTCAAAATTGCCCTTCAAGAGCTATTGCTGCCAAAAACCAACACAAGGAAGTGGAACTAGTATTATCTGAAAATCACAGTGCCATGACATTGAATTGTTGCGATCCTATTTCAGCTGGGATGTCATCACCAATGTTTATTTTAACCAATTTTATAAAGGAATTTCTATTGCTACTGAAAAAATGAGTGGTAAAGGCAAAGAGAGAGGGAGGGAGAATCCCAAGCAGACTCCATGTTGAGTGCAGAACTCTACATCGGGCTTGATCCTAGAACCCCCAGATCATGACCTGAGCTGAAACCAAGAGTCCAGTACCTGACTGACTGAGCCACTCAGGTGGCCCAAAGGCTTTTTAAACAGACAAAAAAAAAAAAAAGTAACTTTCGATACTTGAGAGATTAATTTTATGTATACTTTGTTTTCATTATCTTCTTATACATTTTTAGTAATCATAATACAGAAATGGAATAAGATGTAATATGCTTATTATTTGGATATTATTCATAATGGAAATGAGTCCATTTTCTTTTCAGATTTTTAAAATATGTTTTGGTTCAAAATTAAACCCATTCAGTGAATTAATCAACTAGCACAAAATCAGACTATAAGGGAATTGAAAAAGCAAAATTTTTTTACAATGAGGTTCTTGTATTTTATGCATTTTATGTTATATATTGATAGTACCAATAGGTATTTATTTAGTAATATGCTAACAAACTTGACTACTGCCTTGGAAACTGATAATCCAGTGGGTGAGACACACTATAATCAAATCATTGCGATATAATGTTTTAAGTGTTGTAATAGAATATTTAGGATCACAATTAGGAAGGATGTCACCTTCCAGAGATTAAGGGGAAGCTTCAGAAAAAAAGTCAATATTGAGGATGTATTGCCACAGACCAGAAGCAGGATCATTCATATGGGCTCCCTCTGCAAGGCACGGAAGCCATGACCCTCCCTCAAAGTGAGGGAGTTAGGCAGAGTCCTAGTTATTGATGCCATGCAGCTTTGCTTTCTTTGTTCTCCCTTTTTATCTGATTAGTTCTGAAAAACACTTTCTCTTTCTACCTACAATTATTTAAACCTTTCTCTGCTCCTACTTTTAGCTTGCTTACCTCAAGCCTCAAGTTCCACCCTACCCTTTTAAAACATGATAATTTTAGAGATAATGAGAAAAACAATCACAGTAGTATGGTAGCTGCATTGTAACTAGATTATTTCAAACAAAAGAAATCTCATAACCACATAACTGCATGCTCACCTCCCTGCAATAAAGGGAGGCAGAAAGTCCTGATAGGATAATGATTTTGATAAAAACCATCTGAGCAAAACACGTGAATCAGTAAAGTTAAGATCTGTCTTTGTATTTGATTGTTCCTTAGATTAGACTTTAACCAGATGTGCTATAAATAAAGAGCCCTGAGAAGAGTGTTTTCGGGAGATCCCCACACTACACTTCGAATCCGGTCTCCTCATTCAAAAGCGCCAAGGCCTTTCCCACCTTCTGGACCCTGCTGGTTACTGGTTGCTGGGGCTGGCTCCCGGCAATGCATGTTTAAGGATAAGGAAGAGTTGCTTGAGTGATTCAGTCGGTTAAGCATCTGACTCTTGGTTTCTGCTCCTGCCATCATCTCAGGTAGTGAGATCTAGGCCCCATCAGACTCTGCACTGGGCATGAAGCTTACTTAAGATTTTCTTTCTGCCAATCCCCCCATCCCACTTATGTGCTCTTTTGCTCTTTCTCTAATAAATGAATAAATAAAATCTTTAAAAAAAAAGGTAAGAAGGAGAGGAAAACAGACAAAGGTAAAAATGTTCTAATAATTTCAAATGATTAACTAATAGAATAATGTTTAGTGTAGGTAATAATCAGATAATTTACATTAATGGAAAGTTTATCCATTTATAACCTAGTGTCTTAGTGTCTTTGTACTAGATGAGCTAGTCATCACAACTGGTGGAGTAGCTCATGATTGCTACAGAAACAGCAAACTAAATTAGAATTTTTGGGAGAAGGTCACAGATATATTTATTTGAAATAATTATCCAGAAGATTCTGATGCTCATTGTTGACACAAAATATTATTAACTCAAGGCATTATTTTCTAGTGCAATGATATAAAATTTTTATTGCAAGAATTTCATGTTACAACTTTGATTTTTCTGTGTGCCAAGCGCTATTACACTGGGGCTGTGAATGTGCAAAGCTATCAACTGATATTTAAACATTTAAACACAAACTACAACAATTCCCAGAGATCTTTGTGAGAGTAGGATATCTTCCAAATCCTATATTTCCAAGGTTCTGATTTCTTTTTTTTTCAGCTATGTTGAAGTACAGTTGACAAATAAAATTATAATGTATTTAAAGTGTACAGAGTGATGATTCGATATACATATATATTGTGAAAGAATTGATTCTCCCCATCAAGCTAAAACATCTGTCACTTCATATATTTATTTTTGTGTATGAGAACATTTAAATTTCACTCTCTTAGCAAATTTCAGTTATATAACACAGCATTACCATCAGTAGTGACCACGTTATACATTATTTCCTCAGGCCTTACTTATTTTATAACTGAAAGTTTGTAGTCTTTTACCAACCTTTTCCTATTTCTCCCACTCCCCAGCCTTTGGAAACCACCATTCTTCTCTATTTCTGAATTTGGTTTGTTTAGATTTCACATATAAGTGAGATCATATAGTATTTGTCTTCTTCTGCCAGGCTTATTTCACTTAGCATAATGCCTTTCAGGTAAATCCATGTTGCCACCGATGACAAAATTTCCTTCCTTTTGGTCTAATTAACACTCCGTTTTGGGTATATATATACATAAATATACATATATACACATTATAAAATATAATATAAAATACAAGATTTTTTTATGTGTTCATTCATGGATTAACACTTAAGTTGTTTTCCATACCTTGATTATGATGAATAGTGCTGCAATGAACATGACAGTACAGATATCTCTTTTAGATAATAACTCCATTTCCTTCATATACATACCCATAAGTAGAATTGCTGGATCATAAGTAGTTCTGTTTTGTTTTTTTTTTTTAAAGATTTTATTTATTTGACAGAGAGAAACACAGCCAGAGCAGGAACACAAGCAGGGGGAGTGAGAGAGGGAGAAGCAGGCTTCCTGCGGAGCAGGGAGCCCGATGTCGGACTCGATCCGCGGTCTCCGGCATCATGACCTGAGCCCGAGGCAGTTGCCCAACCAACTGAGCCACCCAGGCACCCCAGTAGTTCTGTTGTTAATTTTTGAGGAACCACTATACTGTCTTTGATAGTGGCTGTACCAGTTTGCATTTCCACCAAAAGTGTATAATGGCTCCCTTTTCTTTACATCCTCACCAATATTTGGTATTTCTTGTCTTTTTGATAATAGCCATTCTAACAAGTGTGAGATGATCGCTCATCATGATTTTGACTTGCATTTCCCTAATGATTAATGATGATGTGCACATTTTCATGTACCTATTAGCCATTTGTATGTCTTTGGAAAAAATGTCTATTGGGGTCTTTGACCATTTATTAATTGTTTCTTTTACTATTGAGTTGTATGAGTTTCTTATATTTTTCATATTAGCCTCTTATCAGATATGAGGTTTGCAAATATCCTTTCCAATTCTGTACATTGCCATTTCATTTTGTTGATAGCTTCCTTTGTTGAATAGAAGCTTGTTCATTTGAAATAGTCTGATATTCTGATTTCTTAATGTTTTTTCAAGCTAAAATATGGGAGTTCAGTTTTGGTAAATTGATTGGTTTTATATTAAATTGTAAATCAATATGTTATAAGAAAAACACACAAACAATAACATGGATAAAACATAAAATATATGGATTGTGATGGTTCACTGCATTTTCTGTTTGATTTCACTAACACACATACAAGCAAAATACCAGCACCATTTCTTTTTCTTTTTTCTTTTCTTTTCTTTTCTTTTCTTTTCTTTTCTTTTCTTTTCTTTTCTTTTCTTTTCTTTTCTTTTCTTTTCTTTTCTTAAGATTTTATTTATATGATAGAGAGGAACATAGCCAGAGAGGGAACACAAGCAGTGGGAGTGAGAGAGGGAGAAGCAGGCTTCCCGCTGGGCAGGCAACCCACTGCTGGGCTCAATCCTGGGACTTCGAGATCATGATCTGAGCTGAAGGCAGAGGCTTAGCCACTGAGCCACCCAGGCACCCCCAAGCACCTTTTTCTTATGGTCATAGTGTTGGACACCAATTTAAAGTCATCAAGGATGTTTGTAGGCATAGTTAAGTTTAGTGAGATTAGTGTGAAGACAACTTACAGCCCACTGATTTTAACTAATTTTCCAGGTGTAAGTAGAGTTCAGAAAGACAACCCCTTGCTCCAGTTGACTTGGCTAGTTCAAGGAAAAGTGTGGGTGGAACATAAACTTTATCTTTGACTAATCACACCTTCTTCTACCTATGAAATATTTAGCTAAAAATTTTTCCCACCTGTGAAATATTTAGCCCCTAATTTTTCCAAATAACGTGATATTCATGACTTTGCCATAGCAGAAATTCTGTGATGGACTATTCCACATTTCAAAGAGCCAACTGCTGGGAAACAAGCAAACAAAAAAATCATAAAGCTTCATGAACAAAGCCTATGCTTGTACTGGTGTGGTATGGTATGTATAGATTCTTAGATGTCTTACTCTCACTTTCTGTTAGACATTTTAAGTGGACTTACATTTAGGAAATATTGGTTAAATTTACCAATGTGCTGTAAATGTGTTAGCAATTATTGATAGAACAATCATAAATTTAAAATTCTTTTTTCTAAGTTATTTATGTTAGTTACAGTCTCATTATTAAGAAGTGGAGAAGGTAGCAACTGTTTTGAGACGATAAGTACTGGTCAATTGCTTCTACAACTGCCTTGGTCAAAGAGGTTCTGACCAGATCTGACAGATGTCCATTCCTTTTGCATAATAGAGTCACACAGAATATCTTCAGTGAACAAAATGCAAATAGTCTTAAAATAGCTCATCTGATCTTAACAGCCACAGAATGCCCACATCAGGGTTCTTTCTGATGGTGTAATGACCTCTTCACTCTAGGCATGTCCTAAATGTGCTTGTCAAAATGCCTTTGCTGCAAGTGCTATTGTTAAACTGCATTCAATTTTATCTTTAAAATATCAGAGAAACTGTGTTTGTCAAGTTGCCCTCTAATAGCATATGATGATCTCTGTAATGGCAGTGTCTACACAAGTAGCTGATTTGCAGTTTTTCAGCATTTTGTAAGATTATCTGATATCCACAGATCCTACTTAAATGTGTTATCCAACATTCATCCTTTTGGGATTTAGAAAACTTTTAGCTTATTTTTTAAATCAATATTGCATAACCAGTGAATTTAATGGTCTTTCCCTATATATATAAGCTTTATGTATCTATAGACAAATTTACTTGAGTAAAGAAAAACACACTTCACACAGACAGACACTTTTTATCTTAAAATTAATAGGGAAAAGAATGGAACTCAGAGTGAGAGGAGATCTATATCTCAGATTCTGTTAAGTAGGGATAAAAAGTAAATTCATGGAAATTCAGAGATCCTCATACAATGCTGTAAATGTAATCATCCTTTTAAAAAATGCAGTCATGTTACAAAATACAACTGCAACTGGAGAATGATCACATAACCAGTTGAAACCATCAAGGCAAAAAGAGAGTAAACTATTAGTGTGCTTTAATAACATTCAATGATTTCAATGTTACCAAACCACTGTTAGCTTCATCAAATGATTGTTTTTAAATTATGGTGAAAATGAGTCCAGTGTTCAGAATATGATGAAATATTAATAGATTAAAAAAATACGATAACACAGATTCTCTGGTTAACAGACTCTGAGATTGAAATTGATGTGCAGGAAGTTGCTTTGGAAGTATCTGAGGATTAACATTTTGGAAGAGAACCTAAAAAAGATTAGGCAAAAGTAATAGTTGAACAATGACAGAGCCTCAGTAATAAGCTCAGCTGTCCCTTTGTGGAGTTCAGAAGCTGGGATGACCCTTCAGGATTGTATAAAGTCCAGCAAGGGATCTGATGTTATACCCCATCTCACCCCCAACCATAATTATCATTGTATGTAGTCATCTCTGGAAAGGAAGCATTATATTAGGCTGTGTCAAGCTCAGGTAATTTCTGAAGTGCACTGCCAGCTGGGAACTGTCTAGGGCAGCTTTCAACTGCTCAGGAATGAAGAAGTAAATCCTTTGGTTTTGAAGGGAAATTTGCCCTACATATTATAGTATCTTTCAGATTGCAGTTTTTCTACTTAGTTCCATTTTTTCATGTGATTCTCAGAACCACTCTTTAAGGATTCTATTGGATGTATCTCTCTTTTTGAGGGAAATTTAAAACAGGAAGCTTAGCAGGACAAACTGCAGCTCACATTGATTCAACAGCCTCTGCCAACAGTAGAATACTCCATTATAATAAGATAAAATAATTTCCAGAAAGATTAAAAATACTAAGTATAAAAATATCAAATGGCATAAAAATGAGATAAATATATAAGCCATTCAATCTGTTAAAATGTTTTATAGTATAACAGAGAAAAGCATGAACAAATTCTTTGCATAAACATTAAGAACTGAGGTATACCAAAACACAACTCAAATGGAAAGATAAGTTAATACTCTAATCATTTTCAACAATTATGACAAAGCATCTTAAAATTAGTACAAAATTTGCCTTCTGGTAGACACATCTTAAATGTAAATGAATATACAATTCTCAATATCAAAACATTAAAGACACTGTACTGTTTATCCATCTATTTCTTCTCAACTACAAATTCTCCCTCTGTGCCTACTCTGTGAAAAAGGATCTGGGTTATTTTTAATATTTTTCTTTCACCATCATCAATTAAAGCTTTTCCAGTAGAGGATAGGTACTAGAGTGACATTGCAAGAAACAAAAAACAAACAAAAAACAAAACAACAAAAACATTTTTCTTCCTGGTTCTGGTGTGAATGGCTATCAGGTTCCACTGGTGCATATGGAATCCCCAGCACTCAGGTCCTGCAGAACTTGCAAGATTTCTAGTACCTAATGCCTATAGTCCACAGTACCCAGAAGCACTCAGCAACCAACAGCATTTTTCATAACTCCTTAGGGCAGATTTGTAGCAGACTGTCACTAGTGAAATATCTGTGAGGGAAAGCTCTCCTTTGCACCCTGAAGGATAGATTTCCAGCAAGCTCCATCGATAATACACCATGATGGGTACCTAGGTGGCTCAGTTGGTTAAGCGACTGCCTTTGGCTCGGGTCATGATCCTGGAGTTCCAGGATAGAGCCCCACATTGGGCTCCCTGCTCGGTGGGAAGCCTGCTTCTCTCTCTCTCACTTCCCCTGCTTGTGTTCCCTCTTTAGCTGTATTTCTCTCTGTCAAATAAATAAATAAAATCTTAAAAAAAATACACCATAGTGACTTTTTTTTTTCATGATCAGGGTTCCTCTAAGAAAGTGTGAATATCAAGACTGTGTTGGGAGTAGGATGTGGTGGGGAAGAGACTTTTTGACTGCTCTATCTTAGCCCAAAGGGAAATGGTTTTTGTACCTCTTATGCCTGTATTTAGAAATTTTACATTGTATATGTTAAACTTTCATTATTCTAATCCTCTGTTATAGTTGGTAATTCTTCATCAAATTTTTCCTGATCATATTATTGCATGGTTTCTCTTTCCTGATTGGACCTATGTTGATAGTTACACATAAAAGAAAAATAATGTTATCCTCCCTGGGTCTCAATAAATCTATATTAAAACAATAGTGATAATGATATATCTTGACAATGGAATTAGTATAGTTCTTAAAAAATAATTAAAACCCTTTGTGTAGCTGGGTATGGTAAGATGTGGACTATAATACAATAAATAAAAAAGTGTAAGTTGCTACAGGAATTTAAGAAAGCAATCACAATTTTGAATCAAATTCTTACAAATGATAAATAGGCAAGATGGTGGAAGAGTAAGAGACCTCATTTCATTTCGTCCCTTGAATTTAGCTGGATAACTATCAAACCATTCTGGACATGCATGAATTCAGCCTGAGATAGAAGAAAATATATCTGGAATTCTACAAGTAGAAAAGCGACTGCTTTTTGCAAGGTGGTTGATACAAAGACATAAATCTGCAGAGAGATATTGGAAAATAAATGGAGTAGGGAGGAAGCCTCCATAAGCTGGCTACTGGAAAGTGATATAGCCCCAGAGAGCAAAATTGGAACTCTTAGAAATTTGCTCCAGTGAGAGACATCTCTGTCTGAATGGGGTTCAGGTGATGCACAAGGAGAATGCTGGTGGT
This sequence comes from Spilogale gracilis, assembly GCA_004023965.1. Classification (NCBI taxonomy): domain Eukaryota; kingdom Metazoa; phylum Chordata; class Mammalia; order Carnivora; family Mephitidae; genus Spilogale; species Spilogale gracilis. The sequence goes on from PITA01000478.1 coordinate 151,466, forward strand.
GGTGGTGGGGGGAAGTAAGTGTAGTAGGAGTGGGAGTGCTTAAGCCACTAGAGTGCCCAAGCAGTGGAGCACAGAAACTGATTACCTTCAACAAGCTCAGGAAGAGACTCTCAACTCAATTGCCATAAACCACAAGCAGGTCAGTCAGGTGACTACTCTCCCTCTGAGTACCCTGAAAAGGACTGGAACATGCTGGCTGTCATCCCCTGGGAGGGGCAAAACAGTTGCACCCACACTTAGGCAACAGATCTCAGACAGCAGCCCCAGAAGGAAAGCTTTCAGGGAAAAAAAGCCACACAGAGGACCACTTTATACTGAGCCCAGCTCCCTGGCAAGGGGTGGTGCAACTCTGCCAGAAAAAGACACCTGAGAAGCAGCACAGCAGGCACTTCTCCTAGAAGACAAACTGGAAGAACAGGTGCAAACTACTTACAGATGCCACAAGACTGTAAAACTCCATTGCCAGGAGAAAATAGTATATAAAACTCAAGGTTTTTTTCCTCATGATTGGTTTACCTTTCAGTCAGTCTAAAATTTTCCATTATTTTTTCTTTTTTTCCTCATTTCAACTAGTTTGTTATCTTATAAATGTTATGTTTTAAGTCATTTTTAACTTTTATTTTTCACATCCACATTTTACAAATATATGCTTCATTTTTGTCCTTTATCACTCTATTCAATTATATATATAAAGTTTTGCTTTCTTTGCAATTTTTGAATGTCATGTCTTCTAACACAAAAACCAAAACTCATTCAGGAACAATGAGTTCTTTGTCACCTTTGTCATCCTGCATTGTCCTCTCCTCTTTCCCCCCTCCTTTTTCTCATTTTCTTTTTTGTTCTGTTTTGCTTTGTTCTTGTTTGCTTTTCTGTTTTGGTTTCTGGCTGCTTTGAATTTGTCTAATGTGTATTTTTTGGGGTAGTTGTTTTTTTTTTTTATTCTTCTCACTTGCTCACCCATTCTTTTCTGGGCAAAATGACTAGTGGGATGAATTCCCAACAAAAGAAAGAACCAGAGGTAATGTTCTCTGCCACAGATCTAATGGATATGAATATAAGTAAGATGTCAGAGATAGAATTCAGGATAATAATAATAAAGTTAATAGCTGGGCTTGAAAAAAAGCATAAATGACAGTAGAGAATTTCTTAGGGCAGAGATGAGATCTAATCAGGCTGAACTTAAAAATGCTATAACAGAGATGCAGTTTAAATTGAATGCTCTAACAGCTAGGATGAATGAGACAGAAGAGAAAGAAAGTGATCTACAAGACAGGCCCAATGGAAAGGAATGAAGCTGAGGAAAAGAGAGAAATACAATTAACATCTCATGAAGAAAATCTTTGAGAAATTAATGATACCCTGAAATGAACCAAGGTCAGAATTATTAGGGTGACGGAGGTGAAGAGAGAGAGGGCCAGACAAATCATAGAAGAGAATCTGGGAAGGAAACAATCATTCAAGTCCAAAAGGTGGCAAGGACCCCTCCCAAATTCAATAAAGAGATCAACACCCCAACATATAATACTGAAGCTTGAAACTTTTAGAGACAGAGAGAATCCCGGGAATAGCCCAAGACAAGAGGCTCTTTACCAACAGAGGAAGGAACATAGGACTAACATCAGATCTCTCCACAGAAACCTGGAAGGCCAGAAAGGCCTGGCAAGATATATGCAAGGTAATAAATGAGAAAAATATGCAGCCAAGAATACTTTATCTAGCAAGGTCGTCATTGACAATGGAAGGAGAGATAAAGAGCTTTCAGGACAGACAAAAACTGAAAGAATATGTGGCCACCAAGCCAGTCCTGCAAAAAATATTAAGGGGGATCCTGTGAGCAAAGAGAGAACCCAAGAGTAACTAGAGCAGAAAGAAACAGAGACAATATAGAAAAACGGGGAATTTACAAGCAGTACAATGACACTATATTCATATCGTTCAATAGTTCTAAATGCAAATAAGCTAAATGCTCTAATCAAAAGACACAGAGTATCAGATTGGGTAAAGCGTCAAGGCCAATACATATGTTGTCTATAAGAGACTCATTTTAGACCTAAAGTCACCTCCAGTCTGAATGTGAGGGGATGGAGGATAATTTACCACACTAATGGATCTCAGAATAAAGCTGGGGTAGCAATCCTCATCTCAGATAAATTAGATTTTAAACAAAAGACTGTAGTAACAGAGGATGAAAGACACTATATCATACTTAAAGGGTCTATAGAAAAAGAATATCTAACAAATGTAAATATTTTTGACCCCAAAATGGGAGAAGCAATGATATAAGCCAATTAATGACCAAAGTAAAGAAACACATTGATAATAAGACATTAATAGTAGGGGACTTTAACAACCCACTCAGAACAATAGACATATCATCTAAGCAGATTAACAAAGAAACAAGGGCTTTGAATTACACACTGGACCAGATAGACTTCATAGAAATTTATATATAGAACATTGCATCCTAAAACAAGAGAATACTCATTCTTCTCAAGTGCACATGGAACGTTCTCCAGAATAGATTACATACTGGGTCACAAATCAGGTCTTAACTGATACCAAAAGATGGAGATTATTTCTTGCATATTTTCAGACCACAATGCTCTGAAGCTTGAACTCAATCGCCAGAGGAAATCTGGAAGGAATTCAAATACTTGGAGATTAAAGAGCATCCTACTAAAGAATTAATGGGTTAACTAGGAAATTAAAGAAGAATTTTAAAAATTTATGGAAACTAATAAGAATTAAAATGCATTTGTTCAGGACCATGGGGATATAACAAAGGTGGGCTTAAGAGAGATGTACATTTCAATACCAGCCACTTTCAAAAAATTAGAACAATCTCCTATGCACAAGCTAAGCTTACATCTAAAGGATGTAGAGAGAGAACAGCAAATAAAGCATTAACCAAACAGAAGAAGAGAAACAATAAATATTAGATTGGAAATTAATAAAAATAGAAACTAGAACAGTAGAACAAATCAATGAAACTAGAAGTTGGTTCTTTGAAAGAATTAACTCTGGCCAGACTTATAAAAAAAAAAAAAAAAAAAAAAAAAAAAAAAAAACAAAAAAAAAAAAAAAAAAAAAAAAAAAAGAGACAGGACCCAAGTTAATAAAATCATGAATGAATAGGGTGAGATCACAACCAACACCAATACAGACAATTTTAAAAACATATTATGAGTTTGTTGCCTGTTATGGCAACTGTTATGCCAACAAATGAGGCAATCCGGAAAAAAATAGATGCATTCCTGAAAATTTATTAACATCAAACTGAAACAGGAAGAAGCAGAAAATCTGAACACATCCATAACTAGCAAGGAAGTTGAAGCAGTAATCAAAAACCTCCCAAAAAACAAGAGTCCAGAGCCAGATGAAATCTACGAAATATTTAAAGAAGAAATAATACCTATTCTCCTGAAGCTATTTCAAAACATAGAAATGGAAAGAATATTTCCAAACTCATTCTATGAGGCCAGCATTACCTTGATTCAAAAGTCATTAAAAAAAACAAAACAAAACAAAAAACCAAAAAGAATTACAGACTAATATTCCTGAAGAACATGGATTCTAAAATACTCACCAAGATACTACTGAATAGGATCCAAAATACATTAAAAGGATTTTTACCACAATGGGGGGGGGGGGAGGTTATTCCTGGGCTGCAAGTATGCTTTAACATTTGCAAATCATTCAACATGATAGTACACATTAAAAAAAGAACAGACAAGAACCATATGATCGTCTCAATTGATACAGAAAAACGTTTGACAAAATACAGCAGACTTTCTTGATTAAAGCTCTTCAAAGTATACAGATAGAGAGTACATTCCTCAATATTATAAAAAGCCATCTATGAAAAGTCCACAGCAAATATCATTCTCAGTGGAGAAAAACTGAGGATGTTTCCCTTAAGGACAGGAATATGACAGAGATGCCCACTCTTACCACCCTTGCTAACATAATAGAAGTCCCAACCTCATCAACCAGAAAACAAAAGGAAATAAATGGGGTTCAAATTGACAAAGAAGTCAAACACTCACTCTTCAGAGATGACATGATACTTTATGTGAAAAATGCAAAAGATTCCACCCCAAAATTGCTAGAATTCATAAAGCAATTGAGCCATATGGCAAGATACAAAATCAAATGCACCAAAATCACTTGCATTTCTATACACCAACAATATGACTAAAGAAAAATAAATTAAGGAATTGATTCCATTTACAACTGCACCAAAAACCATAAGATACCTGGAAATAAACCTAACCAAAGAGGTAAAGGACCTATATTCTAGAAACTACAGAACATTCATGAAAGAAATTGAAGACACAAAGAGATGGAAAAATGTTCCATGCTCATGGATTGGAAGAACAAACATTTTTTAAATGTGTATGTTGCCTAAAGCAACCTACACATTCAATGCAATCCCTATCAAAATCCCATTGACATTCTTCACAGCGCTGGAACAAACAATCTTAAAATTTATATGGAACCAGAAAAAATCTGAAATACCCATAGGAATGTTGAAAAAGAAAACCAAAGTGGAAGGCATCATGATGCCTGACTTCCAGCTATATTACAAGGATGTAATCATCAAGACAGCATGGCACTGGCACAAAAATGACACATAGATCAAAGGAACAGAAAAGAGACAAAAAGTGGACCCTCAACTCTATGGTCAACTAAACTTCGACAAAGCAGGAAAAAATATCCAATCGAAAAAAAGGCAGTCTTTTCAATAAATGGTACTGGGAAACTTGGAAAGTCATATACAGAAGAAGGAAACTGAACTATTCTCTTACATCATACACAAAGATAAACTCAAAATTGTTGAAAGACCTCAATATGAGACAGGAATCCATCAAAATCCCAGAAGAGAACACAGGTAGTAACCTCTTGTCATTGGGTGCAGCAACCTCTTGCAAGGGAAGCAAAAGCAAGAATGGACTTTTGAACTTCATCAGATAAAAAGCTCCTTCACAGCAAAGAAAAGAGTCAACTGAACTAAAAGGCAACCTGCAGAATGGGAGAAGATATTTGCAAGTGACATAACAGATAAATGGCTGGCATCCAAGATCTATAAATAACTTATCAGTCTCAACACACAAAAACCAAATAATCCAGTCAAGAAATGGGCAGAAGACATGAACAGATACTTCTCCAAAGATGATACACAAATGACCAACAGACACATGAAAAATGCACTACGTCACTTGTCATCAGGGAAATACCACCTGAGATACCATCTCATACCAGTTAGAGTGGCTAAAATTAACAAGACAGAAAACAACAAATGTTGGTGAGGATGTGGAGAAAGGGAAATGCTTTTTCATTGGTGGTGGGAATGCAAGCTGGTGCAGCCACTCTGGAAACAGTACGGAGGTTCCTCAAGACGTTGAAAATAGAGAGCCCTCAAGTATTCCTGACTTCCAAAGCTGTGCGGAAAATGTTCAGGGAACAAAAGCTACTGAGAACAAAATAGAGGGCGCCTGGGTGGCTCAGTGGGTTAAAGCCTTGCGTTCAGCTCAGGTCATGATCCCAGGGTCCTGGGATCGAGGCCCTCATTTGTCTCTCTGCTCAGCAGGGAGCCTGCTTCCTCCTCTCTGTCTGCCTGCCTCTCTGCCTACTTGTGATCTCTTTCTCTGTCATATAAATAAATAAAATCTTTAAAAAAAAAAGAAATTGAAAATAGAGCTACCTTACAACCCAGGAATTGCACTACTGAGTATTCACTCCAAAGACACAGATGTAGTGAAAAGAAGGGGCATGTGTATCCCAATGTTCATAGCAGAAATATTGAGAGTAGCCAAACCATGGAAGGAACAGAGATGTCCTTTAATAGAAGAATGGATAAAGAAGATGTGGTTCAGGTAAGGTAGAATATGACAGAGGAGTAGGAGACCTGGATATCATCAGGTCCCAGGAGTTCAGCTAGATGGTTATCAAACCAGTCAGAACACATACAGATTTAACAGGAGATCGAAGAGAAGAGCAGCAATTCTAGGAACACAAAGGTTATCACTTTCTGGAAGTTAGGGTGTATGGAGAAATGAACTAGAGGTGACATTTGGGAAGATAGACTGCAGAGGGAGTGCCCAGCTCTTGGTCAGCAGTAGTGAAGCAGAGCACAAAATTGGAACTTTTAGAAGTCTGCTCCATTGGGGGACATTGCCCCAGAGGCTAAGCCGAAAGTGGAACCCTTGCTGGGACAGTGTGGTCTTAGGACCTACAGGGTCACAGAAGGACCTGGGGTGCCTGAGCATGGCAGAGCTCCCAGGTATTGGAGCAGGAAGGCTGGCTACAGAGATGGGGCTAAGGAGTGGGCTCTCAACTCGGGTGTACCTGAAACCTTGTTCCGAGGTGCAGTTGGGCCTCTGCTCTTTGAGCAGGGGCCCCACAAGTGGTAGATCTAGGGAGACTCCCTCCTTCCTCCACCAGAAGGAGCAGTACAGGAACACACTGCAGGAATCTGCTGGGTTTGGAGACTCCAAGCAGGGCCAAGTGCCAGAGATAGAAATGCTCAGTCACAGGCTGGGAAAGCACCTAGTGAGCCCGGAGACCAGGGAGACAGGTGTCATTGACAGCTTTTCTCTGAGAGTGCACTTAGAGGTAGAGCCCTGAACTCTCGGCTCCTCTGGACTGTAGAGTGGGAGACCACCATCTTCATTCCTGACTTCCAAAGCTGTGCGGAAAATGTTCAGGGAACAAAAGCTACTGAGAACAAAACCAAGCAGATTATTTAGCCTGGCCCCTGGCAAGGACGGAGCAATTCTGTCTCAGAAAGAAACATTTAAGAATCAATACAACAGGTTCTTCCCCTGGAAGATCAGCGAGAATATTCAGCCAAGACTAAGTTCACCAATCAATGAGAACTGCAGAACTTCAGAGTTAGGGGATTGCACCACATAGAATTCATGGTTTTTACTCCATGATTCTTTAGTCTTTCAAAGTTAATTTAAAAATTTTTTTCTTATTCTATTTTTTATTTTTTTTTCTCTTTTCTATTTTAATGTTTTTCCAACTACTTTATCTTATCAATACCTTTGAAAATATTTTTAGATTTTCATTGTTTTAGTCACATTCTATCACTTCATTGTATTTAAGTTTATTTTTTGTATACGTATAGGTTTTCATTCTTTAAAACTTTGGGATACAGTTTCTTCTAATAGATCAAAATGTACCCTAAATCTAGTGTATGGCTTTCTTTTAGTCTCCAGCCTCATCAAATTCTTTCCACTTTTTTCTTTTTTCTTTCTTTTTTCCTTTTCAACCAACTTCTTATCTTTTCAATTCCTTTTTTAGAATTTTTTTTAAGTTTTCATCTTTATGATCATATTCCATCCCTTCATCGTGTGTACCCTTATTTTTGTACATATATAAATTTTTCTTTCTTTAAAATATTGGGAGGCAGTTTCTTCTTACAGACCAAAATACACCCAGAATCATGTGTGTGGCTCTATTCTATTCACAAGTATAATCATATATATATATATGAGGAGAGAGAGAGAAACATAGAGATAGAGAGATAGAGATAGAGATTTTCATTTTTCCTTTCTTCTCCCTCAGTTTTGTGTCTCTTCTGATTTGGTTAGTGGAAACTTCTAAACTCATTTTATGAGGCCAGCATTACCTTGAATCCAAACCAGACAAAGACCCCATCAAAAAGGAGAATTACAGACCAATATCCTTGATGAACATGGGTGCAAGAATTCCCACCAAAATACTATCCAATAGATCCAATGGTACATTAAAAGGATTATTCACAATGACCACTTGGGATTTATTCCTGAGTTGCATGGTTAGTTTAACATCTGCAAATCAATGTGATACAATATATTAATAAAAGAAAAAAAAACAAGAACAATATGATAGTCTCAGTGGATGCTGAAAAAGCATTTGACAAAATACAGCATTCTCTCTTGGTCAAAACTATTCACAGTGTAGGGATAGAGGGTAAATATACCTCAATATTATAAAAGCTATCTACAAAAAACCCACACTGAATGTCATTCTCAATGGGGAAAAACTGAGAGCTTTTTCCCTAAAGTTAGGAACACAGCAGGGCTATCCACTATCACCATTGTTATTCAACATAGTCCTAGAAGTCCTAGCCTCAGCAATCAGACAACAAAAAGAAATAAAAGACATCTGAATCGGCAAAGAAGAAGTCAAACTCTCACTCTTTTGCAGATGATAGGATATTTTATGTGGAAAACCCAAAAGACTCCACCCCAAAACTGTTAGAATTCATACAGGAATTTAGTAAAATGTCAGGATATAAAATCAATACACAGAAATTAGTTGTATTTGTATACACTGACAAGATGGAAGAAAGAGAAATTAAAGAGTCAATCCTATTTACAGTTGCACCCAGAACCATAAGGTACCTAGGAATAAATCTAACCAAAGTGGCAAAGAATCTGTACTCAGAAAACTATAGAATGCTCATGAAAGAAATTGAGGAAGACACAAATAAATGGGGAAATGTCCCATGCTCATGGATTGGAAGAACAAATATTGTGAAAACGTCTATGCTACCTAAAGCAATCTACACATTTAATTCAATCCCTATCAAAATAACACTATTTTTTTAAACAAATGGAACAAATAATCCTAAAATTTTAATGGAACCAAAAAAAAACAAAACAAAACAAAACAAAACAAAAAAAACATATAGCCAGAGGAATGTTGAAAAAGAAAACCAATGTTGCCAGCATCACAATTCTAGATTCAAGCTCTATATGATCAAGACAGTACGGTACTGGTACAAAAACAGATGCGTAGATCAGTGGAACAGAAAAGAGAATCCAGCAGTGGACCCTCAACTCTATGGTCAACTCATCTTTGACAAAGCAGAAAAAATGTCCAATGGAAGAAAGACAGTCTTTTCAGCAAATGGTGTTGAGAAAATTGGACAGCCACATGCAGAAGAATGAAACTGGACCATTTCCTTATACCACACAAAAAAAATAGACTAAAAATCGATGAAAGACCTCAATGTGAGACAGAAATCCATCAAAATCCTTGAGGAGAAGACAGGCAACAAACTTTTCCACCTCAGCCACTGCAACTTTTTCCTAGAAACATCACCAAAGGCAAAGGAAACAAGGAAAAGAAATGAACTATTGGGATTTCATTAAGATCAAAAGCTTTTTCACAGCAAAAGAAACAGTCAACAAAACCAAAAGGCAACCAATAGAATAGGAGAAGATATTTGCAAATGACATATCAGATAAAGGACTAATTTCCAAAATCTGTAAAGAACTTATCAAACTCAACACCCAAAGAACAAATAATCCAATCAAGAAATGGGCAGAAGACATGAACAGACATTTCTCTGAAGAAGGCATCCAAATGGCCAACAGACACATGAAAAAGTGCTCAACATCCCTTAGCATCAGGGAAGTACAGTGAGATCCCACCTTACACCAGTTAGAAGGCTAAAATTAACAAGTCAGAAAAGAACAGATGTTGGTGAAGATGCAGAAAAAGGGAAACCCTCATACACTGTAGGTGGGAATGCAAGCTGGTGCAGCCACTCTGGAAAAATGTATGGAGATTCCTCAAAAAGCTGAAAATAGAGCTACCCTATGACCTATCAATGGCACTACTGGGTATTTACCCTAAAGATACAAATGTAGTGATCCAAAAGGACACATGCATCTGAATGTTTATAGAGCAATGTCCATGATAGCCAAACTATGGAAAGAACCTTGAGGTCAATCAACACATGAATGGATAAAGAAGATATAGTAGATATTAAATGAAATACTAGGCAGTCATTAAAAAGAATGGAATCCTGCCATTTGCAATGACATGGATGGAACTGGAGGGTATTATGCTGGGCGAAATAAGTCAATCAGAAAAAGACAATTGCCATATGATTTCTCTGATGTGAGAAATTTGAGAGTCAGTGTGGGGGATCATGGAGGGTAGGTGTCGGGACCGGGCTTGATCTGCCCCTCCTGCCATGCCCAAGCCACTGGAAAACTTTGGTGGAGGTACCTGAGAATGTGAATGAAAGCCCCTCTGGGCTTTCCCCCACCTAGAATCCGGAAAGCCACATACCCTGTGGGTCAGGGCAATATGTCCTTTGTGTGCTTATTCAAGACATATAGTTCCACTCAATCCTCCTCTCGGTAATCATATCTCTGTATCTCTTATCTGTATTTCTTGATCCCTGTGCCTCAATGGTCTCAACTTCTGTGAGTTTAAGCAATCACTCTGTACCCTGCAGTAACAATACTAATCCTATCTCTAGGGCAGGTGCAAAAGCAGTTAAAGATTTCACTGCACCGCCCATCTTCCTCACTTTTAAATAATAAAAGACTGGGGCAGCAGTCAGTCAAGAGAGACTGGGAGACAAAGGCAGAGAGCCTGCGAAGAGGCATCAAGAGAGCCTTAGAGGAGAGAGCAAGAGAGCTGGCAAAAAGCAAGAGAGAGTCTGCAAACAGAGAAGCAAAGAAAGCAGCAAACAATGAAGCAGACAGAGAGTAAGAGAGGCAGAAGAAGAGAAGTAGAGCAAGAAGGCCAAAGCCAGAGCTAGAGAGCTACAGCTAAAAAGCCAATGCTAAAAAGCCAGAGCGTGAGGCTGAGCCTGCTTCATAGGTCTCTCTTGACTGACCTCGGGTCTGTCAGCTTGCATCAGATTTCCGTGTCCGAGTCATTCTTTCGCCCGCCAAACATCCCGTGGTTCGGGACCCACATCTCTGCTGAGGCTGGTTCCCTGGCGGCATCTGGTAGGGAGGGAAAAAATGAAACAAGATGGCCCAGGGAGGGAGACAAACCATACAGGGTCCTGGGATTGAGTCCGAATTGGTGCTCTCTGCTCAGCAGGGAGCCTGCTTCTTCCTCTTTCTCTCTGCCTGCCTCTCTGCCTACTTATGATCTCTCTATCAAATAAATAAATAAAACCTTAAAAAAATTATACAGGAGCCCTGAATTTCCTAATATATCTAATGAAAAAGACCTGTATCAAAGAAATCATTCTGATTCTTATATTCACTTATAGAATACTGGAAATTTTGTCATTCACTGAATATTTAATTAGTACTTGCTAAATAAATGACATTGGGCTAGATTAAGACCAATAAACTTTTATGTTCTCCACATTATTTGCTTTCAAACTTCATGTAGCATTATGGAATTTCTTAATATGTATTTTAATTAACAAAGAAGGAAGTAATACATTTTAAAGGATCAAATGACTAGAGCATGTACATGGACCTTGTGCAGGTCATTGTATTCTGTGAGGTTTAGTAAATTCATCCTAACATAGGAATAATTTCTCAAATTTACATGATATTCAAAAAGATACCATTGATAAAAGTACTTATAAAATATAAAGTAGAATAGAAATGATGACCAATGTTGAAATTTGTACTAGATACCACAGTTTGCTGATATTCCAACATTCATTTTCTGCTTTTTCGTTGTAATAGGACTTTTCTGTGAGAATTCCCTAATCAAAAAATTATGATTTTCTCCAATACCCTTTCATGACTCTCAGTAAACTATGACAAGATGTCATCAATTTGATAAAGAATATCTGTATAAAACTAGAGCTAACATTACACTTAACAGTGAGAAAATTGAAGCTTTCCCATTAAGATCAGGGAGAAATTTTCCATCTCATCACTCCTTTTCAGCTACATACTGGAGTCTTAACTAATACAATAAGACAAGAAAATAACTTTTAAATGTGTATTACAAAGTAAAAGAAGAAAGAAAATTATATTAAAGCTTCCAGATGAGAAAGGAACAAGTAGAATTATCTCTGTTTGCAGATGACATATTCTTATGGATATCAAATCATAAATAATCCACTAAAAATCTATTAGAATAAATAAGTTAATTAAAATTGCAGAATGCACTATTGATTTACAAAAACCAATTGTATTTATATACACTAGCAAGAAACAAACCAAAAATGAAATTAACTAAACAATTCCCTTTTCAGTATCATCAATAAGAATAAAATACCTAGAAATAAATTTAGCAAAAGAAGTGTAAAACTTATACTCTGAAAACTACAAACCATTATTGAAAGAAATGAAATATGACCTAATTAAATGAAAAAATATGACATGTTAAGTGCTCAGAAGGCTTAATGCTGTTAAGATGGCAGTACTTTCCAAATTGATCTATAAGCTCATGTAATTTCTATCAAAATATCAGTTGACTTCTTTGTAGAAATTGACAAGTTGATCCTAATATTTGTATGAATATCCAAGGGACCCAGAATGATTAAAACAACTTCAAAAAAAAAAAAAAAAAACAAAGTTGAAGGACTCATATTTCCCGACTTCAGAATTTAATATGATGATAGAAAAATAAGACAATGTGTTAGTAGTATAAGGACAGACATATAGATAATTGCAATAGAATTAAGAATATAGAAATTAACTCTCACATTTACAGTTGATTAATTTTGCCCTGGGTACTAACATAATTCAATTCAATATGTGAATACATGGTGATAATTAAGAAAGAACATGTTTCCAATAATTTCAATTTTTCCATTTAATTAAATCACTAATTTACATGAGAAGATACAGTTGTAAAGTCAAGTCTTTAAGTTTTTGTCTACTAGTTCTTCAAATATTTCTTCCTGGTCCACTTTCTTCTCTCCTGGTCTCTAATAGCACACCTACATTACACCATTTGATACTGTCCCCACAGGTCCTAGAGGTTGTTTATATATATATATATATATACAATTGTATTATATATATATATAAAATACAATTGTTGAAATTTAATATATATATAATATATAATTTTTATTTATTTTTTTAAACATTTTTATTTATTTATTTGCCAGAGAGAGAAAGAGCACAAGCAGGGGTATTGGCAGGCAGAGGCAGAAGCAGGCTCCCTGCAGGGAGCCTGATTTGGGACTCCATTCCAGGACCCTGGAATTATGACCTGAGCCAAAGGCAGGTGCTTCACTGACTGAGCCACCCAGGCATCCCTTTAATATCAATTTTTAAAATCTGTTTCTTAATTTTGAAAATATGTTATTCATTACTTTCAAATCACCCATTTCTTTCTCTTCCTCTAATTTTTTATATTGAGCTAATTTAGTATTTTTTTTAAATTTCAACAATTGTATTTTTCAGTTCCAAAGAAATCCAAGTATGTTTAACTATACCCTATGTGACAAAATATAACAGATGCTTTAAAGAATTTATCAGATCATTCCAGTAGCTGAGCCATCTTGTGTTCTGTCTATGTTGATAGAAAAAAAATGAAAAATTTTTTCTAGCCTTGATCGAATTTTTCTGGTTCTTTGTTACTTTAATATTTTAGAATGGACTCTACATATGTTGAACATTTTGAGTATTATTTTGTGTATATTCTGGGTCCTGTTGCAATAGCCCAGGAAATGTTCATTGTTGTTTGTTCTTTTTAGTCTATGAACCCAATTAGATTTCGACTGCAAGTTTTATCTTGCTTTCTATGGGTCATGGTTCCAAACTTAGTTCTGTTTTCAGAGCCTTTGCTATGCTGCCTTGGGTCTCTCACATTCATGTGTTATTCAGGGGTTAACTGTGACTTTGGCCATTGTTTAAATCTTACTCAATTCTCAGAGCCTTTGTTATTTTTTTAAAGATTTATTTGTTTGTTTGTTTGTTTGTTTAAGAGGGCAGGGGATCATGACCAGAGCCTAAACCAAAAGTCAGCTACCCAGGCACCCTGAGCTTTTGCAATTTTGATTTGTTTCATATGTGTGCCTCACGGGGATAAGTCTGAAACTTGGGTAGTGATCAAATTTTAGTTCAATTCTCCAGGTTTTCACTGTGTTGTTTTGTGGTCTGTCTGTTGCATGGCTCAAGGAAGATCTTGAGACTTATGTGGGCTTATATCCAGAATTAAGAAACTCCCTTCTCCAGTTATCCTCTCTTTAGGATCCCTGCCTTTCACTCTTTAGCTAACAAGGGGCCCTTTTCCTTATCCAGAGATATAGACTATCGATAGGCAGCCCTGAAATGTAGTGTTTTAGCCCTCTGCACTGCTGCTCCCCTAAGCACCAATGTGACCAGAGCCCATTCTTAGAAGAAAGTTATGAAAGCTAAATTGAGAAATATATATACCTGGAAATTCACTCTTTTCATAATCTGCCCAATTTTGCTTGAACTTTTCAGAGTCCTCTGTTAATTGCCCGTGTTTTAGTTGTATTCAGCAGGAGACATAGGCTACAATACAGGAGGCTTTTCCAGCTACAGCAGGACCAGAGCCTGGCCACTTTTCTTTAAACCTAATTAAAATGTCATATATACCACCAAAAGTTTGGCTATTGAGAGAATGCTTCCCCTGCATCACTGCTTTCTTTCATGACCATAGGCGAATGGGGTTGTAAGAACAGCTTCATTTTATTTTATTTTCTAATGAGAATATTTAACTCACTCATTTTCATTAGTGAACAAAGCCTGGGCTTTCTTGCTCTTCGTTCATTAATAATAAAGTGCTCAGCCTCCATGGCCCTCCCCCAGCTCTGAAACTGCATTTTATTTTCCTCTCATTTTCTTTATAGTACATATATCCTGCCAAAGTCAGCAAATCACTTGACACTTTGACCAATTGAGTGTATTTCGTCCAATTATATTTAAAGGTCTGCCACATCAGTGAAAATTTTAGTAATCAGAGGTATGCCTGTATATTGCCTTTGAAGTAAGGGGCAAATGATTACATTTTACACCTTCCAACACATAAAAGATGTGGTAGGCAGAAAATGGATCCCCAGAGATGACCATGTTCTAATTCCTGAAATTGGTGAATATGTTGCTATATGTTGCAAAAAAGGTTTTGCAGAAGTCATTAAGGGCACTGAGATGGGAAGAAAATCTTGGATTATCCTGGTGGATAACTGGTGGGTCCAGTTTTAACACATGAGCACGGAATATTTTTCCCTGCTCTGCAGAGGATGTCATGAAGATACAGGGTTGGAAAGATGCAACATGGCTGGCTTGCAAGTTGGAGGACAAAGACCATGAGCCAAGGAATGTGAGCAGTCTCTAGAAGCTGGAAAAGGCAAGAACATGTATGCTTCCGTAGTCATCCAGAAAGCACTGCAATCCAATCAACCCCTTGATTTTGAGTCTGTAATTCTTCTTGTAAAATAATAAATTTTTGTTGCTTTAACTCTAAGTTTGTGATAAGTTGTTAACAGCAGTTGTAGAAAGCTAATGCGAAGGAAGCACAAAGACTATTAGCCCTCTTTTGGTTTTGGAAGGCTTCCAAAGTTTTCTTTGATCCAGCATCTTCTGGCTCTCAGCAAATATACATTGAAAATTTTGCAGCTCCTTTGGTACATGGATATAGTTTCTTCTTCTTCTTCTTCTTCTTCTTCTTCTTCTTCTTCTTCTTCTTCTTCTTCTTCTTCTTCTTTTTCTTCTTCTTCTTCTGCTGTAGCACTGCTTATACTGTGACTTAACTTTAGTTGCTGGCATTAGCACAGACACCAGCAAACTTTTCCTATAAAGAACTAGATGATAGCAAATATTTTCAGTTCTGTAAGCCAAGAAGAAAATTGAAGAATAAAAGCAGGTATTTATATCACCATTATTTTCAGTTTCTGTGTTCTCCAACTTCGAGTGATCAGAAGTTGGTGATCCATTTCCCAACTCCAAAATACCATCTTAGGGACATCATTGTTGAACCACTCAGGGAACCAATTATTTCTGGTAATGTTTCTTGAAGAAACAGATCTAACATGAAGATTAACAAGCAAAAAGTTTATTATAGAGTGATTTTGGGATCAATGCCTGTGGAGAAAGGAAGGAAGCAAGACTGGGAGAGGGAGAAACTGAGGTATGATGTAATCTTAACAAAAGCCTCAGGTGAACCTTCAGGAACCTCAGAAACTGAGCTAGCTCTTCAGAGTTCTTCTGAGTCTGGATGAGGAGGCAGGCTGCCCTCATGTAAAGGGTGTGATTCTTGGTCTGATGGCTCTCTTCGTCCTAAGGCAATTTCCAAAGAATGCTGGCAGCTGAGAGTTCTTAGCTAGCAGCATTCTCTGCAAGAAAGGAAAAAATTATTTTGTCCCCAAAGGCTATTTGGGTTCTCTAATAGATCTTCCACTAAGTGGATATTGTGACTTGCACTTATATATGAAAAAAAAAATTGCTTTGTGCCTTGGAACATGCAAGTCCAGAGTAAAGCAGCATTGTAACCAAATCATTAACTATTCTTAGTCCAGGAGCATGTCTATAGCCTGAGGCTATTTAATCTAAAATTTACAAAAAAAACTAGAAAATTAGAAGTGTAGGTAAAACTTTGTAAAATGAAGTGCTCTTGAGTTCATCTTCAGGAGTTTGTCTATGTTGTTAAGTTTAAAGAAAACAGTTCCCTATCTAAAATATTTATTCATCCATGTGACTGAAGAGAAATAGAATAAAGCAAATGGATGCCAAATGCAGTTATATTTTATCCCCATATATATATATATTTTTAAATACCAGGTGGATGTCAATATCACATCTAAGATAGGATATGCTACAGGTAATGCAGATAAGAATTAAGGCAAAGGGAAATTCAGTTGTAAATATTTTGTAGTTGAGACCTCTGTGGATGTTCTCTTTGAGGTGTTTATAATTTATTATATGTGCCTGGGCTTAGAAGGAGTCTGTCTTACAATACTTGACATTCATTTGTGATTATGTAATTGATGCCACTGGAGTGGGTGAGATTGGCCATAGAGTGCGTGTAGAGTATTACAAATCATGGCAACTAGAAAATATTGAGAAATAAACCCTAGCTAGTTAGAGATCAAATCAGAGATCAAGGAAGAAAACATGGCATTTAAGTTTAAGGGAAAAAACAAGAAAAAAAAAAAGTTTACTGTAGTTCATAGTATCAAATTATTAGTGTTTTTAAAGAAGCCAGATCAATAAAGTACTAAGAACATGTTATTGGCTTTGTTAATCAGGAGATCATTAGTAACAACTGGTTTTAGTTACTTGCAGTGATAGGAGCAGAAATCAGTTCATTATACACTGAGATATAAAAATCAAGGTAATGTAAGTAGGCAGAGAAGTAGGAAATTTGAAAATAGAAGAGAAAAAAAGGATACACAATGAGTGAATAGTTTATTCATTGTTTAAGTTGAATACACAGTTTGCATAATAGGATACACAACTGCTCCAAGATATAGTAGTCATTAAATTTTAAATGAGGTACTTGTTGTGACATGAGCAAACTGAATTTGATCAGTTACATCAGGCACATCTTATGTTCTTTCTGATACAAAAAAGTAGCTGCCAATCTTTAAGTTAACCCCCAATAAGCTCACTAGTAATTTTTAACAAAGCAGGTTTCAGATCAAAAACTGGCACATACTTACAGGCAGTAGCAGTAGTTCCTATGTAACGTTTGCTAAGCTTATGGAAGTTCCAAATCTCTGTCCACTTAGGTGATCTGACTTTCTTTCTTTTTTTTTTTTTTAAAGATTTTATTTATTTGTTAGAGAGAGAGAGAGAAAGCACACAAGCAGAGGAAGTGGCAGGCAGAGCAGGCAGAGGGAGAAGCAGGCTCCTTGCTAAGCAAGAAGCCTGATGTGGAACTCAATCCCAGGACTTTGTGATCATGACCTGAGCCAAAGGCAGATACTTAACTGACTGAGTCACCCAGGTATCCCTGATATGACTTTTCTAACAACAGAGTTTCACCCAAGAAATCAAGGCAGTGTTCTCATGATAGGAGGTATGACTTCATGCCTGCAGAATTACACAAGAATCTTCTGAATCAGTGGTTAGCCACTGACTCTTCAGGAATCAAGTCTCAGGCTCTCTGCTGAATATAAAAGATTTACTCTTTTATTTTATTTTATTTTATTTTTTGAGAAAGAATGAGGAAGGCATCTAGAAGATTTCTGTCAATCAATATATCTTGAATATTTTCAATTTTCTCCCTTAAGAACACATTTCTAACAGTCATTATATGACTGCTAAGCCTCAATATTTATCAATGAAATCTCATTTTTTGAAATTCATAATGTTAATTTAGAAACCTAATATATTTCCTGAGATTTAGAAAGCAGATGTTTCTATCTTTGCCAGCTCCTACAGGGTGCCAGGTCTAGGTTGTTTATCCTTGATAGGGACAATTCATCATATCAAAGGTGTCATTTAGAGGTGCCTGGGTGGCTCAGTTGGTTAAGCAACTGCCTTCAGCTCAGGCCATGATCCCAGAGACCGGGGACCAAGCCCCACATCGGGCTCCCTGCTTGGTGGAAAGCCTGCTTCTCCCTCTCTCACTGTCCCCTGTTTGTATTCCCTCTCTAGCTGTGTTTCTCTCTGTCAAATAAATAAATGGAGGTTTTTTTTTTTTTAAAAAGTGTCATTTAAACCAACTAAATATTATATTTCATACTCTCTTAGGTGAAACACTGTAAATTATAAACAAGTTTTCTCCAGTAATGCTTCAATATTATTTTCTTTAAAAACATTTTTTCCATGCTAAGATATTTTCAAAACTTATAACATTAGTAATAACTTCTTAGTGCGATATTATAATTGGATTACATTTTTATTTTTCCTCCTCCACTAACTTCCCATATTTATTTTGCAGCTGCTCAGCCCCAACAGGCTACAATTCCATTTTATATTTTGCACTGGGTTCTTAGACTTTTTAATTTCTTTGTTTTGGTTTTGTTTTCAATCTTCAATAGCCTTTTATCTTCAGGTTACTTTGATTTATTGAAGAACGTAATCCTATTTTTCTGTGGAGCTTTTTTTTTTTTTTTCTTTTTAATTTGTCTGATTCTTTCTTACAGTACTGATTAGCTAATTGCTTTATTCTGGTTACTCCTCTAACTTGAAAGTTACAAGGAAGATGTCCATGTTACCAATCAGATTCAGGTACATGACCATGATCCAAATATCTCCATGTGCTTGAGGGAGACTCATTGGTGAAAGTAAAACAGTTGTTTACATCACATGCTCTCCTTAAGCTCTGGGTATCACTGAAATCTACCTCTGAAACTAACAAGTTATATGTTAATTAGTTGAATCTAAATTTAAAAAATAAACTAAAATAAAGGAGCTATTTCACTAAATTCTATACTTCAGAATCTTTAAAACTATGGTCTTCCCTGCCCACCCCCTCACCCATTGTTGGCTGTAACACTGAAAGGAACATGTTCTCTTTGATGCCATTGGCAAGAGTTTGCCAGCTGCAATAGCACCTTAAACAAAAGCCTGTGGCTGTGATGTATGTTGAGTTACAGAGACCACCTGATAGGTTGACACTGATGATGTTCAGGACACACCACCCCCAAATATGGCAACTTGGCATAGTGAATGTTTTAAGCTGAAGGAGTTTGAGAAAACAGCAGAAAGTCTCTGTCTTCCTTCCCTGAAGGAGGTCAAAAAACCTTCAAGTGAGAGATGCATCCTTATCTCTAAAGTCAAAAGGATTCCAGAAAGAATGTTGAAAATGAAAAACAAAGCTGGGGATATCATGTTACCTGATTTCCAGCTTTATTACAGAGCTGTGATCACCAAGACAGCATGGTACTGACACAAAAACAGACACATAGACTGATGGAACAAAGTAGAGAGTCCAGATAGGGACCCTCTACTTTATGGACAAATAATCTTTGACAAAGCAGGAAAAAATATCCAGTGGAAAAATGGCAGTCTCTTCAATAAAAGGTGCTGGGAAAATTGGACAGCTACATGTAGAAGAATGAAACTTGACCATTCTCTTATACCATACACAAAGATAAAGTCAAAGTGGATGAAAGACCTCAATGTGAGGCAAGAATCTATCAAAATCTTAGAGGAGAACATAGGCAGTAATCTCTTTGACATCAGCCACAGCAACTGCTTTCAAGACATGTCTCCAAAGGCAAAGGAAACAAAAGTGAAAATGAACTTTTGGGCCTTCATCAAGATAAAAAAGCTTCTGCACAGCAAAGGAAACAATCAACAGAACAGAGAGGCACCCCTTGGAATGGGAGAAGATATGCACAAACGACACTACAGACAAAGGGCCAATATCCAAGATCTATAAAGAACTAGTCAAACTCAACACTCCCCAAAAAGATGATTACATCAAAAATGGGCAGAAGACATGAACAGACACTTCTCCATAGAAGATATGCAAATGGCTAACAGACACATGAAAAAAATGTTCAACATTAGTCATTAGGGAAATTCAAATCAAAACCTCATTGAGATACCATTCTACACCAGCTAAAATGGCCAAAATTAACAGAACAGGAAATAATGAGTGCTGGAGAGAATATGGAGAAAGGGGAACCCTCTTACACTGTTGGGGGGAATGCAAGTTGGTGCAGCCGCTTTGGAAAACAGTGTGGAGATTCCTTAAAAAATTAAAAATAGAACTACCCTATGACCCTCCAATTGTACTAGTGGGTATTTACCCCAAAGAGCAGATGTAGTGAAAGAAGAGCCATATGTACCCCAATGTTCATAGCAGCAATGGCCATAATCACCAAACTGTGGAAAGAGCCAAGATGCCCTTCAACAGACAAATGAATAAAGATATGGTCCATATATACAATGGAATATTACACCTCCATCAGAAAGGATGAATACCCAGCTTTTGTAACAACATGGACGGGACTGGAGGAGATTATGATGAGTGAAATTAGCCAAGCATAGAAAGCCAAATATCATGTGGTTTCACTTACTTGTGGGGCATAAGGAGTAACATGGAGGACATTAAGAGCAGGAAAGAAAATGTGAACAGGGCTAAATCAGAGAAGGAGATGAAGCATGAGAGACTTCGGACTCTGAGAAACAGACTGAGAGTTTTGGAAGGGAGGGGCATGGGGGGATGGGTGAGCCTGGAGATGGGTAATAAGGAGGACACACATTGCTTGGAGCACTGGGTGTGGTGCATAAAAAATGAATATTGGAACACTGAAAAAATAAAATAAACTATTTTTTTTTAAGATTTCATTTATTTATTTGACAGAGAGAGATCACAAGTAGGCAGAGAGGCAGGAAGAGAGGAGGAAGCAGGCTCCCTGCTGAGCAGAGAGCCCAATGTGGGGATCGATCCCAGGATCCTGAGATCATGACCTGAGCTGAAGGCAGAGGCTTTAACCCACTGAGCAACCCAGGTGCCAAAAAATAAAATAAATTATTAAAAATAAAGAAAGAAAGACTCTGAACAGGACCTTGCTAAGTTTCCCCCGGTTTACTTCACTTAGCTTTACATTCCTTACCTTGTCGTATTTCTGCACAACTGTCCACTCTTCATCAAACCTAGCATAAAAACACTCAGATATGTTTCCTTGGGTCTTCATTTCCTTATGAAATCTCTGTGATATGCAAAACTTATGTCAAATAAACTTGGATGCTTTTCTCCTGTTAATCAGCTTAATTTTCAGACCCAGCAAGGTACTCTAAAAGGGTTGAGGAAAACTTTTTCCTCTCTACAGAGCCATCTCGTGAAGAAAGAGTTTGGAGAGGCTAAGAACAGTATGCGTTGGCACATGAAAAGGACCTCCCAGGAACCTCTGAAGTGTTTGAGAGAATAAGAGTCTGAGCATGTAACTTTAATTCCTAGGGGACTATGTGGGATGTGGAGATGCTAATATTTCTAGACTAATGTTAACACTTTATTTTTGTTATAAACAATGAAAGCTTATGGGCATGCAGGTAATATACAGATAATATACAGATAAAGTGCTCATGCCCCAATATTTAAAAAGCAACAGTAAAAAGCTGAAATAGACACCATGATAAAATGGGTGAGAAAAATAATGTAGGGAGAGAAAAAGGTAAAAATAATGTTAATGGTGTCATTAATACATTAATAGAATTAATATTTAGTGTATTAAATACATTAAGATAGATGAAAGATAGATGAAACAAGAGCTATTAGTTTGTTGCTTTTTTTTTTTTTCTGTAAATGAGAAACCAGTAACATGTTGGTCTCCATGCTCCAAACTTACCCTTCTACATCATGGTTTGTTATACTGGGAAGAGAACTCTGCAAAGCACATTTCCCTGATTCCTTTTTTAGCCTGCCTCACGCTAGAGTCTATGTGTAGGACAGAAGGAAGAAAATTAGAGGTAGGACAAGGGGAGATGGATGGACTTCTTTTCTGTGGTGTTGTTTCTGTCACTCCCTCAGCAGCACTTTACCCCCTCCACTGGCATGTCACCCCGTGTGTGTCTGTTGGTTCCAGCATCCAGCATTGTTTAGCAGTCTGAAAACCAGCTTCCTGTACCCCTAAGCAGTACAGGCAAGAGACAGATTATATCCCTTACTCAAATGCCTGAGTTCCAGCTGCAGGGCTGTGCCTCTAATATAAAAGCTCTTATATTTTGGGAAACCTGAATTGTTTTGTTTTTCTGGGCTTAGGGTTGATAGTTACTATCTGTAGTTATTATTTCTGAATTCCCTCCATGTTCCTTTTGTAACCAATTTATATATGAAGATTGTAAACAATTATGTATATTAAGCATCCTCTATTGAAGTATTTCCAGTAATTTCTTTTCTTCATATATATATTAATATATATATAATTATATATATATATAATTATATATAATATATACAAACTTCTTTTAACATTTGAATATTCACTGGATATTTGTGTGCAAACTAATTGTTTTTAATAACATGGTCTGACATGTTATTATAATTTTATAAACAGGCAAAAATTATTATATCTCCATAATAAAAAATATTTGGGAAGGCTATGTGTTGTGGTGAGTACTATGTATTGTGTTTAATGTATAATACATCATATGTTAATAATAAAAAAGTATATAGCTAACTACATTGGTATAATCATTATTTCAAAAAGTAAAATGGAAACATGATGACTAAATCAAATAATCTTCCAATCAAATAAGGTATTTTTTTCATATATTAATTAAAAATAATTTGAGGACTTTTTTACTTGAGTTACATGCAAAGTATGAAGAGGCATGAAAGTTTGAAAACAGCTTATGTGCAACACAAAGACCTTTTTAGTAGCAATAACTGTTGATAAATGTGTTAACAAATGTATTGAAACAAGAAATGGTCCGATAGCCTCTTAGTTTTAATCAAATATTAATTATCTAGTCAAGAAGATTTTAGGAAAGGATACATTAAAAACAAAGCATAACAAAACCCAGCAGTTGTGAGTGGGAACAAGTGGTCAGGAAATATAAAACAATGCATATTTGTATTGAGTAAGATCAAACTGAGCCAGATAATCAGAGATTATATGGCGAAGAAAATTTTAAAATAATTTTTTTAATCTTTTTCTTCAAAATAGCCTCAATAATAGAGTGATAAGCACTTTAATAGTCATGGAGAATTACAAAACTACGGCCAGCTGAAAGTGTGAAATAAACAATAATAATACGCTCTCAAGGAAAATTGAAAATTTATTTACATTTCATAAAATAACACATGTACATATATAAAATATTGTCAAAACATATAGACATGATAAATGTCTGTGTATAACTTTTATCTAATTAATGAGTGTCTCTGGAAGGTGGTCCGTGCTTATCCTAGGACTTAGCATCAACATAAAAAGAGCATCATGCACTTCCTGTCTTACAACTTCATGGGTACCTGTGCTGGAGAAGAGAATGGGTAAGAGAGGAAAGTATTCCAAAAAATGAGGAGATTTCCAAATATATCTATGTTAAATTCTACTTAAGTTTTACTTTATATGAGTAGACAACAAACGGTATTCAAAGATAGTAACTGAGTTTTCTAGGCCTGGGAAAATACTTCAAAGTGTGTAACACAAATTTCAGTAGCAATCCAGTTTAAGATTAAATGTATTTAAATTAAAGTATTTATACATACACACATGCACACACACAAATAACTACCTATTACACAATAAGAAACAGCCTATATATTGTTATGTATTATAGTTGTGGATTAATATATATATTATATATATTAATATATTAATATATATAATATATATATATATTTCCACACATGTATCTCTACAGCCCATGTTCATTGGTTTGTCCATTTTACAAATTGAGATAAAATTTATTGGGTAAGAATATGTATATAAGTGAGGGAAACCTAGACTAAAGTTTTCAGGTTCAAATACCTAGGTTTTTTGCCTGGTCATTCCTTCAAATCAACAACTACATCCCTCTATTTGTTTTGGTTTTTCTTCTTCACAGTCTTTTTTTTTTTTTTTTTCAAATTTGTATTTAAATTCTAGTTGTTAACAGATAATGTAATACTGTTTTCAGAAGTAGAATTTAATGATTATCACTTATATATAACATGCATTGGTCATCACAAGTTCTGTCCATAATGCCCATTACCCTTTTAGCCCATCCCCCCACCCACCTCCCCTCTAGCACTCCCCAGTTTGTTCTCTATAGTTTAGAGTCTCTTATGATTTGCTTCCTTCTCTTTTTTGTTTCACCTTCCCATGTTCATCTATTTTTTTTTCTTAAATTCCACATATGAATGAACTCATATGGTATTTGTCTTTGGCTGACTTATTTTGCTTAGAATAATACACTCTAGCTCCATTCACATCATTGCAAATGGCAAGATTCCATTCTTTTTGATGGCTGAGTAACATTGCATTCTCTATCCATTCATTGGTCAATGGATACTTAGACTCTTTCCATAATTTGACTATTGTTGATAATGCCATAAACATTAGGGTGCATGCATCCTTTTGAATCAGCAGTTCTTCTTTTTATCTTGGATAAATACCTAGTAGTTCAATTTTCTAGTTCTAGGATAGTTCTATTTTTAACTTTTTGAGTACCTCCATACTGTTTTCTAGAGTGGCCACACCAGTTTGCATTCCTACCAACAGGATCAGAGGGTCACCTTTCTCCATATCACCACCAACATCTGCTGTTTCCTGTGTTGTTTATTTTAGCCATTCTTACAAGTGCAAGGTGGTATCTCAGCATGGCTTTGATTTGTATTTTCCTGATGACCAGTGATGTTGAGCATCTTTTCATGTGTCTGTTAGCCATCTGGGTGTCATCTTTGGAAAAATGTCTATTCATGTCTTCTGCCCATTTCTTAATTGGGTTATCTGTTTTTTGAGTGTTGGGTTTTATAAGTTCTTTATATGCTTTGACTACTAACCCTTTCTCATATATGTCATTTGCAAATAGCTTCTCCTATTCCATAGGCTGTCTTTTAGTTTTGTTGGTTTCCTTCACTGTGCAGAAACTTTTCATTTTGAAGTCCCAGTAGTTCATTTGTGCTTTTCTTTCCCTTGTTTCTGGTGACATGTCTTGTAAGAAGTTGCTATAGCTGATGTGAAAAACGTTGCTCCCTTTTTTCTCCTCTAGGGTTTTGATGGTTTTCTGTCTCACATTTAGGTCTTTCATCAATTTTGAATTTATTTTTGTGTATGGTATAAGAAAGTACCCCAGTTTCTCTCTTTCTAACTCACTGAAAAACGCTGGTGGTATTTTGATAGGGATTGCATAAGATGTGTAGATTGCCTTGGATACTATAGATATTTTAACAATGTTTGTTTTAATCCATGAGCATGGAATGTTTTCCATTTTTTTGTGTCATTTTCAATTTCCTTCAGAAGTGTTCTATGGTTTTCAGAGTACAGTCTATTATCTCTTTGGTTAGGTTTATTCCTAGATATTTTATAGTTTTTGGTGCAATTGTAAGTGGGATCAGTTCCTTCATTTCTCTTTCTGCTTCTTCATTATTATTGTATAGAAATGTAACAGATGTCTGCACATTGATTTTATAACCTGCAACTTTCCTGACTTTTTCTTCTTCCCAGTCCTTGACAACATTTTTAACCACTTCCAGTAAGAAGTGTAGGTGCCAATGTCAGACTGCCCTAAAATGGACGACTTTAGCATGAAGATTATTGTGGAAGTTAAAAAGTAGCCCAAATCCAGTAAATTTAAGAAAAATTTTCACCTTCCCTTTACTGACTAAAAAGAATTTAGATAGAGAACCTGTTTCAGGAAGAGAGGTATTACCATAGATAACTACATTATGATATGAATTAAGTATGATAGACCAGAAGGAACCTAACAAGGCCCCTTTGATCAAAATCCTCTCTTTGTCCTCTTTTTGTTTCTGAATGGCCCAGCAAATATTTATTATCCAAAAATTGACTCTCCTTCATCTTCCTGTAAATTGCATTCCTTTTCTCTGTAGTCCCAGACCTCCACCCCCTTTTCCTTAGTTCAGGATGACATATATACCTCATTTTGCCCAACTGTCTTTGGACTATCCATGCCTGTGTGGCTTCTTCTACGTACACCATTAGATTTGTTTTTCTATTAATCTGTCTCATTTCAATTTGATTTTTAATCCTGCTAGAAGGATCTTTAAGGGAAAAGGAATTCCTGTTCCCTGACAGAACCAATCTTCTCCTCTACATTTTTTTGACAACCTTTATTACATACAAGTTGCCTAGATAGATTACTAATCATGTAACACACAATATTTTTTAAAAAAGATTTTATTTATTTATTCAACAGAGAGAAACACAGCTAGAGAGGGGACACAAGCAGGGAGCCACCGAGCAGGGAGCCCAATGCGGGGCTTGATCCCGGGACTCCAGGATCATGACCTGAGCTGAAGGCAGACACTTAATGACTGAGTCACCCAGGTGCTCCTGTAATGCACAATCTTGAAGAAAACATAGGTTTACAAAGTGAGTTAAGAGCCTCATGGATCTAGCCATTTGTGCACTTTTATATACATATAGTGTTTGGGTATGTAAAATTTCAGAGGGGATACTCAACTATTATACCTTAAAAAGGTATAGTGCCAAAAGGACAATGCATTTGCTTTATACATAAAGTGTGGCATGCCATTAAAGATACTCTCAATAATAAATCATCTTAGCAGATGGTATTCCATCTGCTTGTCATCAGTAATGGGGACCTTTTGTGGCACTGAAGATTGCAGACCAGTTTCATTACAATGTTGTATTTGGGCATATGCCAAAAGAGTAAAAAAACAAGTCAACAGTGCATAAACCTAATTATGGTAGTCTTCCCTACTTCCTATTTCAAATCTTAAAGTGAAATTTTTCCCATGCAGAACTGGGC
Source organism: Spilogale gracilis (assembly GCA_004023965.1). Classification (NCBI taxonomy): domain Eukaryota; kingdom Metazoa; phylum Chordata; class Mammalia; order Carnivora; family Mephitidae; genus Spilogale; species Spilogale gracilis. The sequence goes on from PITA01000478.1 coordinate 178,495, forward strand.
AAAAGAGAAACTCACAAAGATTTGCAGAATCTAAACTACTTATTATAACAACAAGCCCACATATCTAATTCCCTATTCAAGAATTTACTTGCATCTTAATTAGAATAGGCTTATTTTTCATGAATAAGAATTATAAGATCATATATCATTAGAAATATAAGTGTACACCAGGTGACAAAAATTAATTTCTAATTAAGTGAGCTAATAGTTTCAGTTTAAGTTATTCTACACTTCTACCTTAATTCTTTTTCTAATTCTCTACATGAAGCACTGAGAATTTAGGATTGCTCATAAAATATCCTTAAGGGGTTTCTAAAATAAGATTTATTTTTCCTATAAGAGCTCACCTTTTTCAGTTTCAGATATTATTAGGAGAAAAGTAAAGAAAGTTTTTCATTGTTAGTCATTAAAGTGCTGTGGTTGCATAGAAATAACTAACAACAGAATAATGCAGGTAGAAAGGCAACAATAAAATACAAAATGTTATTTTTCTTTATATTTTTGCCCTTTATATTTTTAATAATTTATAATTTGCTAGCTTAAAAAAACTTTGTTCTGGCTTATAATTGAAACTATGGCTATGTCATACTGTAATATACTAAATTCTTTTTAGTTTTAATTAACCAGTAATCTAATCAATTTGAATATCGTTCTTGAATATTTTATCTAGCCCTGAGCTTAGTAAGCAAAGCAAAACTGCTTGTTAAATTTTCCTCTGCCCAAGGAGTGACTAACAAAGTAACACTATTACTAAATCACTCTTGAAGGACACAGTTATATTTTGTTCCTGTGATTTGAAGGGTGTTATAACAGGTTTTTCATGACCAGGATCAGAGAATGGAGTAAAAAATCCTGAATGCCTATAGGAATAGTAGTGTTTTTGTTTTGTTTTGTTTTTTAAAGATTTTATTTATTTGACAGAGAGAAACACAGCTAGAGAGGGAACACAAGCAGGGGGAACGAGAGAGGGAGAAGCAGGCCTCCTGTGGAGCAGGGAGCCTGATGTGGGACTTGATCCCAGGTCTCCAAGATCATGACTTGAGCTGAAGGCAGTCACTTAACCAACTGAGCCACCTAGGTGCCCCAGGAATAGGAGTCTTTATATGTAAAGAAATCAAGATAATTGTTAGATATCTTCATACCTGAGCATTAGGCATTATATGTGACCTTACAACAACCAGGGCCTTGATGTCTTGGGCCAATGCTTCAACAAAGCTCATCTGAGTACTTTGAATTGTGGATATTCAAATCAGTAGAGTCATATGTCAACATTTGTACTACAGGAATAGCTCAAAGACAAAAGAATATTCTACATGAGAATGACTGAGTTCAGATGTGAAAAAAAAGTCAATATATTTTTACTTCCCATCCTTCTATGTGTGTCTATTTCTACTTTGTGTGAGACATCCATCTGCCTCTGGAATGATTAAAATTGAGGGAACAAAAATGCAAAGAGAAAAAAAGGAGCAAAACTCATTTTGTGACAAAGTATTCGGGGCCAGAGCAAGAAGATGATCTTGAACTTGAAGTAGATTTTTGTATGCTTTCATTAACATGTCAAGAATGACTTGACATACTTCATAGAGTCTTTACAATAAAGCTTAGAATAAAAGTAAAATAAGACACAATAAAAGGGATTTTCTTTTATCAGATGTAGGGGAGTTACAGCCTTACAGAATCCAGTGAAAAACAGCAAAGAACTGATAGTTTGGATTAGTCAGAGACAAGGTCACCATCATCTACCCTCTTCATTAGCAAAATGATTCATGTTCAAAAGGCTGAAACTTGAAGGATGGGACTCTTGAAGGAGAAGCCTCCATGGGGTTGACATAGCACTTTATTTTTAAAGGTCTGATGGAAATTATTTTGGTGACTATTTACTCAATTCTCTTAAGGATAGCTCCTACAATGTATGCCTTAGGACATTAGTGTTTAATTTTCTCTCAGTACCTGGTTGAGAAAGGCTGCATCTAGAACTTATTAATTTGCTAGGTCATCAAGTGTAACTTGAGAGGAGCGAGAGTCAGGGTTAGCACAAGGAAGGGGCAGAGGGAGAATCTAATTTCCTTTCAACATTCATGGCAGAAAAACTCTGAAAGTTTCCTCAGTTTCAGGAGGATACACAGATGCACTGCGAGACTGACTGGACCAGAAAAGACCAAAAGAACACTTTTGATTCATGAATACAACTTTATTTAAAAGAGAGGAAAAATAAAACCCTGGCTTTCAGTTGGAATATATAAAAATAGGGAACTTAGCATTGCTAAAGTTTCCCAAGAATATAGTTTATATGATATGTGTAGTTTATCATAATCTGTCTTCAGTTCTAATTTAGACTGAGTCTTTAAATTATTAAGAAGATTATTCTGTCCTGTGTTAGAATAAGACATACATTTCTGCTGATCCAGGAAGCAATGTCCCATGTCTCTCCAGTAAATTATCCTGAGGGAAGTCCTATATACAAATGTATAAGAAAATTATAAATTTGAAAGAAAAAAAGGAAGAAATATCAGAAAGAGAAAAAGAGTATATTAGTAGATATTTAGAAACTTGTAAAAAAAAAAAACACCTTAACTTGATGGATGTATCTCTCACCATTTCTCTGTTACTTTATGATCATCTAAGAAGCATTATTTCTCCTGGGTGTCTCAGTTGGTTAAGCCTCAGCCTTCATCTTAGGTCAAGATCCCAGGGTCCTAGGATCAAGTCCCACACTGGGCCCTTTCCTTACTGGGGAGCTTTCTTCTCCTTGTGTTCCTCCCCTGGTTCATGCATTCTCTCTGACAAATAAATAAAATATTAAATAAATAAATAAATAAATAATCACTATTTCTTATCTCATGATAAGATTAGGATTTGAGTATAGGTATATTATTTTCTTATTTCACCTGATCATAATTGACATGACCATGGAACTCTAAAAATAGAGGCAAACATACACTACCATTGTAAAATAGAAAGAAAGGATGCCTTCCAGGTGCAAAAAATTCTGGAAGACAGTGAAGGTCAACTCACAACTCCTCCTGAGAATGTAACATAAAGTTCTTGGAAATAAGTCAAACAGATCATGCTGGTAGATGTCAATTAACAACTTCATTTTGTCAGAGTGAGGGCTGGAGAAGATTGCAGTCATGTGGTTGATAGGGTAGCACTACTTCTCTTTGCTTTTAACCTGTTATCTACAATTTTTTAAAGCAATTCTGCTAGTCAGCCCCAAGATAAAGGAGCAAAGACAGAATGGGGAGTCAGCCTTGAGGCCAGTCTTTTCTTTGATACAGAGGTACAGAGCTCAAAAAGATACAATAAAAACATGATTTTTTAAAAAAAATCACAGAGGTAAAATCTTGTGGTAATGCTAATTAGCAACATTTTCCCTTCTGCCTAGATGTTGCACTTTGCGAATGAGGAAAGGGCCCTGGCTTTCAATGAAAAGAAAAACAAAAAGGTAGAGCATTGTTGTTGAAATTAAAAGAACAAAACAATAACACTGTACTCAGGCCTTCTTTTCTTTACATGAACCTTAACCCATTTTTCACTGCTTTTTCCCCATTTTCCATTAGGAGGATGTCAGACAATATAGCAAACAATAGCAGTTTTACTTGTAACCTTTACTTGTCCTGAATATCATATAATATCTGCTTTCTCATTCTCTTTTTTACTTCTTAGCCTTTATTATATACTTGAATGTAACCAGTGAAAAAGTGGCTGAGGGTTGTTTTCAGTGTTAGACTTCCTGTTTGGCTAGACCTTTCTAACTAAATCAAAGAAAGAAAGAAATTGGCCCCTGGTTTTTTTTTAACTTTTTAAATAAGTAAGCTACTAATATTTTGTAGGACTGTGGCAAATTTCAGGGTGCTTAGCCATTTGGAGACCCCAAATATTAAATGCCGGCACACTCCCCCACCCACATCCTGTGACAACCACATTTTCATGGCTTAAAATGATTATTAGAACAGTTAATCTCAAAGGCTATAGGTTAATCATCACCTTTTTTCAAAATGTGGTTTAATTTTCTCAGCTACTATCTGGAGGAGTGATTATGTAGCATAGACAGATAAGACAGGTAAGTTAGTTACTGGGAAGGAATGCCCTTCTTCAAAATCAGCCAACAGAGTTGAAATTTTCACCTCATCATTCACTTCATTAGTTCATATTAAAATACCTCTTTTGCCTAAATGCAGATTTATTTTTTAATTAATTTATTTAAAACTTAAATAAGTGCAATTAAAACTAAAATAATATTGAAGTAATGATAATAATATTTTGCCCCCATTGTCCTTATCTAAGATATATTGGCCAAGAGATTTATAATTAGTTTTGTTTTTGTTTTGTTTATATGACCCTTTGTTTATGAGACCATATTTATATGATGAAATTTCCTTCAAAATCATTCTGGAAGTGTGTCAAATATGTCTTCCTGTCAAATGATACATCAAGTGTATGTAATTGTTATCCACGGTGGTCTTCCTACTTGGTGATAAAGAGGGGATTTTTGTTTCTGACAAACATGGAGGAATAAGAAACCTATTCACTCAACTGTCTGAAATAACAACAAAGAAAAAATACATTAAAAAATTCTCTTCATAACACCAGATATCAGGCAAAAAAGACAGTGATAGTTGAGAGATGAACAAACAAACAAGTAAGTAGAGTGACTGACTGTCCCAGATTACAACCCTGAGAGAGTTTCCAGGCTACAGAATGAGAAGGGTGAAAGCAGGTGGCACTCCACAGATTCTATGAACTGAAAAGATGGAGATCACATTTTGAGGACATTCAGAGGACACAGTAATGTGAAGAAGAGACCTTCCCAGAAACAGCATTCTATAGCCTTTCAATATGGCTAGAGAATACGGAAGTGATGTTAACTGAGAAGTGGTCCAGCTTTGAAAAAAGAAAATAAATATGCCAGAATAATACAGTTCAATTTGTTTACTTAATTTTATAGTGAGATTTCTTTCAAAAACTATCATGTATTTGTTTGATTTTGTAGATACTTCCAAATGATTAGAAGTGAACTTGTTTCTTCTACCCACGCTACCATCATTTCATAAAGATGGTAGCCAGAAAATTTTTGTAATAAAGCTTCTTTACTTACCCACTAGGGTACAGTTACAATCATTTTTTTTTTCAAGGTGGGGGAAAAAAAGTAAGTCCCCAGAACCTAAATATAAGCACAATACTTTTAATTTCTATGGCTGGCCATAATTAAGGTAAGGAACTAGCCTAAATTTTACCAGAAGTCATGGGCTTGGTGCTTTGAGAGCAGAGCTAGCAAGGGCTGTCTCTTGACCCATTTTTGTTTTCTTGTATGTATTACCATCACCCCTAACTATAACATCATCTTAGGCTCCATCCAAGAATCAGAGCATAAGGACAGGTTGGTAGTCACAGAAAGTGGAGTCCATTCTAGAGGTATCATGAGAATAACTATTGATGCCTGGGAGGATTGTCCTCAGGTGTCTTATAAATTCTAGCTTTGAAGCATCAATATTGATTAATGTGTCCTAAATCAGAAGAGAGGGAGTTGACTTTTCTGCCTTCAAAGGAACTGGGCAAAGAAAGAACAGGAGCAGGAACTACAATGGACTGAGAAATAACAAGGGTGTCCTTCTTCTCATGTCCTGGCTCAAACAAGTGTATACAAATATGCAGATAGATAGAAGATAGATAAATAGATGATAGATAGATAGATGATAGATAGATAGATAGATGATAGATAAATGATAGATAGATGTAAACTTCTAAAGAAGAGGTTAGAATCCAAATAATTAGTAGATATTGGAGTGATTGTCAATCACAAGTACTGGGTCCTGAGCTGTACTTGATTTGCCTAAGTTGTAAAAGAAACAATGTGAAATGTACAAAAGTTCATACCCATTACTCATTTCTGGAGAAATAGATTGTATTAGCCTACTTAGGGCTGACATAACAAATACCGTAGACTAGGTGGCTTGAACAACACATATATTTTCTCACAATCCTAGAAGTCCGATGTCTGAGACCAAGATTGAAGCTGGGTTGATTTCATTTTGTTGCCTCTCTGTTTGGCCCATTGTTGGCTGCCTTTTTTTTTTTTTTTTTTTTTTTAAGATTTTATTTATTTGACAGAGAGAAACATAGCCAGAGAGGGAACACAAGTGGGGGAATGAGAGAGGGAGAAGCAGGCTTCCTGCCAAGCAGGGAGCCTGATGTGGGGCTCGATCCTGGGTCTCCAGGATCATGACCTGAGCCGAAGGCAGTCGCTTAACCAACTGAGCCATCCAGGAGCCCCTATTGTTGGCTGTCTTATCCCTTTGTCTTCACATGGTCTGTCCTCTGTGTGCATTTGTATCCCAATCTCCAACTCTTATGAAGACAATAGTCATATTGGATAAGGGCCCACCCAGATGACTTCACTTTACTTTGATTATCTTTCTGGCCCTATCTCCAAATACAGTCACATTTTGAGGTACTGAGGATTACTGTTTCATCATATGAATTTTCAGGGAGACACATTTCAGTTAATGCCATAGATATTCTTTCGTGTGTGTGTGTGTGTGTGTGTGTGTGTGTGTGTGTGTGTTATGTTAGCCATAATAAAATACATCATTTTGTGTGTGTATCATGTTAGTCACCATAAAATCATTAGTTTTTGATGCAGTGTTCCAAGATTCATTGTTTATGTACAATACCCAGTGCTCCTTGTAATAGGTGCCCCTCCCTAATACCTACCACCAGAATCACCCATTTCCCCCCCACCTCCTCCCCTCTAAAACCCTCAGTTTGTTTCTCAGAGTCCACAGTCTCTCATGGTTTGTCTCCCCTCTCTGATTTCCTCAATTCACTTTTCCTTTTCTTCTCATAATGTCTTCCATGCTATTCCTAATGTTCCACAAATAAGTGAAACTATATGATAGTTGACTTTCCCTGCCTAATTTATTTCATTCAGCATAATCTCTTCCAGTCCCATCCATGTTGATGCAAAAATTGGGTATTCATCCTTTCTGATGGCTGAATAATATTCCCTTGTATATATGGACCACATCTTCTTTATCCATTTGTCTGTTGAAGGGAATCTTGGCTCTTCCCACAGTTTGGCTATTGTGGACATTCCTGCTATGAACATTGGTGTACATATGGCCATAGATTTTCTAATTATATTCAGCCAATATAAAAATAATCCCCGTTACTGAATAGATATTAAAATCACTATTATTTAGAAAGGGTTTTATTTTCAGCAAGAAAAGATTTGACAAGTTGTTTCAGTCAGGATGTGGCACAGGAAACTAAAATCATACAGTTATTTTAAGGTATTTATTAAATTAAAGGACTTCAGTACTTAAACTGGAGGTGGGCATCAGAATCAAAGTTATTATTGATATATAGCAAGTACCTCAATACTTAGTAGCTGTTTTAGTTCACCTAGCTGCAACAAAACATCACAGACAAGTGACTTAAGAAAAAGGGAAATTTGTTTTTATAGTTATGGAGGCTGGAAGTTTCAGATCTGGTCATTAGTATAATCAGGTTCTGGTGACAGCTCTCTTTTAGAGTGCATTCAGCTGTCTTCTTATTATATTTTTACCTTACAGAAAGATGGCAAGAGAGCTCTTGGGGTTCCTCTTTATAAAGTTTCTAATCTCACTCATGAGGGCTCCACCTCCATGATCTAATCAACTGCCCCAAACCCCATCTCCTAATATTGTTATTACCTTGAGGGTTAGGATTTCAACAGATGAATTTTTGGGAAACACATGCACTATGTTGGCTGCAGTAGAGAAAAAAAATATATATATCTCAGTATGCTATGGGTCAAGAATTCAGAATAGGCACAGCAGGGAGGTTTGCTTCTTTCTGCTATCTTATGATGGGGTCTCAGTTACGATCACTCAAACAATCAAAGACTAAAACTCTGGAGACTGACTGGATCTCTCTCTCTCTCTCTCTCTCTCTCTCTCTCTCTCTCTCTCTCTCTCTATTTCTCCCTCTCTTATGCTTTATGCAGCTGCCTTAAACTTCCCCTTATAAAGCCTTCAGGTTTATCATACATCTTTCGTGACAGCTCAAGGCTCCAAAAAGTGAGAGAGTGTTCTTTTTAGAATCTCTGTTTGGAAGAGTCTTATTGGAACCTCCTGGCGCCCGCTAGTTTGCGGCCATTAGTGGAAGTCGGCTGGGGTGGCCTCTTGGGCTTCTCTGGAATACTTCCACACACGTGACCTAGCTAAATCTTCCCCCGCGCAGCTCTTAGCCCCTGGGCAGACTGGCGAACTTAACCCCACCGAGCAGTCCGGTCTGAAATCTGCCTAAGGCCTTAGGTAATGAGTTCCTATTGGCCCCTGGTACTTATTTTACTCCCTCCTCTCCCCTCTATATAACTTTTTCTCTGATTACAATAAAGCTGAGATTGCTGCGCCTTCACGGTTGACTCAACTCCCGGCTTGGTGTCCTTTCTTTCCCGGTTTCAGGAGGGTGGCCAGGCCATGGACACTTACCATCTCGCTCAGCCCCTGGAGGATAACAGGCTGGTCCAGTTATCCCTCCCCCGCACCAGAGAGCAACTGAGTCTTAGAATCACTTCATCATATACTACTGGTCAAAGCTGTCATGTGGTAGCCAAGATTCAAAGGAATGGTACATAAACCCCAGCTTCCAAGGGAAGGACTATTAAATATCAGCAATCACATATCCACCGGAATTTATCCTCTGACCAAAAATTATTTACATTTTTCTCATGTGAAAAATCTTCTCTCGTTACAGAATTTGGCATAGCCTCATGTTCCAACCTGCCATTATTGAAACCAAATACAGATAAAGATCCTTGGGTGCATTTTCATGGTTACAACTTTTCCATTACATTTTTTTAAAAAGATTTTTTATTTATATGACAGAGAGAAACACAATTAGAGAGGGAACACAAGCAGGGAGAATGAGAGAGGGAGAAGCAGGCTTCCCGCTGAGCAGGGAGCCCGATGTGGGGCTCAATCCCAGGTCTCTGGGATCATGACCTGAGCCGAAGGCAGTCGCTTAACCAACTGAGCCACCCAGGCGCCACCTCAATTACATTTTTTTCTCAATCTGAAGACCACTACCTAGAAAATTTTTCTGCCCAACTCTTACACAGACTTCTAAAGTACTATAGTGAGAAAGCAAAAGACAATTTTCATTGCCAATTCATTCAACAGTGCAGGAGAGAGAATACACATGCTAATTGCTATGGAAGTTCTGAACTTCAGCAAGGCACATGTCATTATTGATTAATTAATTAATGCCAATCCTGCTCCTTAAGAATGATCATCTGTTGCCCCTTCCTCTGCCATCTGTGTTCTTCTAGTTCCCCTCTGGCTCATCCTACCTTTTCATAAGAAATGGACTATGTGGGGCACCCGGGTGGCTCAGTTGGTTAAGCGACTGCCTTCGGTGCAGGTCGTGATCCTGGAGACCCAAGATTGAGCCTCACATCAGGCTCCCTGCTTGGCTGGAAGCCTGCTTCTCCCTCTCTCATTCCCCACTTGTGTTCCCTCTCTAGCTGTCTTTCTCTCTATCAAATAAATAAATAAAATCTTAAAAAAAAAAGAGAGAGAGAGAGAGAAAGAAATTCACTATGTTTACAACTGGCTAGCTTTCTCAGCTTGCTTCCTGCCCATTAGGTTTTGGAGCTCCAAAGTCTTCTTTTCACTAAACTATCTCTGTTTCTTAATCTCAACTGGGGAAGACTACACCTGTACAATTACTTTAAAATCCTTGGAGATTTCTAATGAAATGTATTGGTTACATTGCATTAGAATGTGTTATATTCCCAAATCTCTGAGAAGATACTTCTCTACTTTGGGCGGAGACTGCTAGGGAACAACATTTCTTGGTTTTTAGAAGCTGTTGTTTTAAAAATATGTCCATTGGGGCACCTGGGTGGCTCAGAGGGTTAAGCCTCTGCCTTCAGCTCAGATCATGATCTCAGAGTCCTGGGAGAGAGCCCCACTTTGGGATCTCTGCTCAGTAGGAAGTCTGCTTCCCCCTCTCTCTCTGCCTGCCTCTCTGCCTGTGTCAAATAAATAAGTAAAATATTAAAAAAAAAAACAAATAAAAATAAAAATATGCCATGAGACACATTCTAAAACTCTTTAAAAGATCTCTTCTCTCTTTCACATTGTCTATGAAGTCTTAATTAAGAATTTGCAACCATACTCTTGGCTTTATCTTTAGCCTGAGACTTTTTATTTTTTCCCCTTTTTGGACAGCTTTTCACATTTCATCTTTTTCTTGAAGATCTTTCTAATTTTGATAACAGTCTGCTAAAAAAGACTTGAGATGAAAAATAGTTTTATTTTTTTACTCAGAAAGTCTTGGTCCATGAAGAATGCTCATAAAACCATAAAACCCTTAGGATATCTTTTGTGTAACTGAAAACATCAATGAAGCATTGCCTTAAATCTTTCTAAGTTATCAACACAGTGTCTTACTCTTAAACTCTTTGGAGTTTTACACTGCCATTTTGAAGTACCATACAATTCATATTTGTCCTAAGGACCCCCATTTGTTTTTTCTTTGTGGCTTTTTCTTTTTCCTTAATGTACAGAAAATAAAGAATAAGACACTTTTAGTTTTGATCCCAAGTCTTGAGTCAGAAATATTTCTTCTGGATTTTTCTTAAAAAGTGAACAGGTTTTTTTTTTGTTTGTTTCTTTTTGTTTTAGCTCATATTTATCATCTTGTGTTTTATCATAAGAAGCATGAAGTAGTCACTTGGTTTTTCCATATTCTGCTTAGAAATTTACCCATACCAAAAAAAAAAAAAGAAAGAAAAAAAAGAAAGCAAGAAAGACAAAAGAAATGTACTCATTGCAAATCCATGAGTTCATTAGGTTTGATATTTTTTATCTTACCATTAACAATGGTTTTGCCAAAATTTTTGCCAGGATAAAATCCTTTTCATCAACCTCTACTAACATTTTCATCATTATTCTTCAAGCTCTCATTAATTCCTCTCAAAGTGTTTCCACGCTTTTAGTAACAATTTCCTTAATACCTTTCTGTCTTGAGCCCGCCACCCAGTCCTAAAACCAATTCTATACAATTTACGTTGTTCTTATAGGATCACATTAATCCCAGCACTAAACTCTGTTCTGGTAAACTACCCCAAATCTTTGTGGCTTATAATAATAACATATAACTATAGTTCATTTTCCATGGGACAGGAATATAGAAAAGGCAATAGTATGTAAGGCTCATCTCTGCTCTATAGCATCTGTGGTCTCTGCTGGTATGATCAAAGGCTGGGGAGCTGGAACAATTAGGATTTGCTCAGATACCTATTTCTGTGTCTCACATAGCCTTGTGTTTCCCCACAGTATGGCAAAGGAGTGATCTTTCTCTTGTGACTTGGAACTCTAAAAAGAATGTAGCAGAAACTCCCAGTCCTTTTAAACAGTAGGTTCACAACAGTTTTGAGATGATTTTTGCCAGAATGGTGGAAGAAATCACAAGCCATTCCAGATTCAACTGCAGGAAATATAAACCCCACTTCTTGATATGAGAATTGTCTAAGAATGTAATCTGTTAATTCGTGGCTGTTCAGATGCCTGGATGAAAAGCTATTGTTTCAGTCTATCCCATTTACACCTACTGACACTTGACACCCATGAATTGGAACACTAAGTCTCACTACCCCAGATTTACACAAATATTCACGTTCCACACGTTGCTCAATAGCTATGATAGCAGGAAGGTTGCTCTTATTTCACTTCTGACTTTTATGTCTTAAAAAAAAAATAGAAAAAAAAAGAGAAAAAACAAAAAATCCATAATTTTTTTATAGAACATTAAGAGGAAGGGACCTTGGGAAAAGTAATTTTCATTTTTCTAAAATCCCAGACCAGAAGAAAAGTGTAATGAAAGGTTAAGAGAGCGAAATGTTTAATACTTTCTCCAAACATGATTTTCTTAAAAAACTGGCCTAAGACCTTTTATAGTAAGACTGGTGGTTAAAGAAAATTATAACTTTGAGAATCACTGTAGGATATGGCATGAAAATGATGTACATGAAATGTAGAGTTAAAAGTGATAACCTTGTTTTCAGTACTTGTAAGAAAAAAAAAAACAGAGAAAAAGATAAAAAATTAAAATACTATAGGTAAGTAGCCTGAGGTTTTATTCTCATGAGAAATAATTATTACAGTTTTTCTACTGAAGAGGAACTTGTGGTATCAGACACTGCTGCAGTGTCTTCTAAACTTCCCCAGTAATAAAAAATCACCTAAAAGACTTGTTAAAAATGAAAAATCTTTAGGGTCCTGTGGCTGCTCCGTGGATAGAACATGCAGTGCTTGATCTCAGGGTGGTGAGTTGGGGCCCCAAGTTGGGCATGGAGCCTACCTTAAAAACGTTTAAAAAATAAAAAGGGGCGCCTGGGTGGCTCAGTTGGTTAAGTGACTGCCTTCGGCTCAGGTCATGATCCCAGAGACCCAGAATCGAGCCCCACATGGAGCCCATCGGGCTCCCTGCTTGGCGGGAAGCCTGCTTCTCCCTCGCTCACTCTCCCTGCTTGTGTTCCCTCTCTGGCTGTGTTTCTCTCTGTCAAATAAATAAAATCTTTAAAAAAAAAAAGTTTTTTTAAAAAAATAAAAATTCCCCAGAACTTTTCTCAAACTGACTGAAAAAAGAGGTAAAGGGAAGTTTTGAGAAAATATATTATCAAATACCCTAGATGATTCTTCTCATCATTGAAGTTTGGCAAAAATTATAGAGTGTATTTTCCACTTTATTCCTCTTACCTAGACCACATTTCACTCAGCCTTTAGTTGTTAGTAGCACAGGGCCATATGATTGGTACTAAATATCTATTCAGTGAATGAGATATTGGAGTCAGGTAATGTGTTATATAATTAAAAGCAAATCCTCTGCTGAAATGTTATACATTATTTGAACACACTTTTATTTAGACAGTGTGGAATGATCGAGGAAGTGGTTTGGTTTACTCTCTGTGTAGGAAGTTATCCTAATTGGGTGTTTCTACTTGAGGTCCCTGTCAGTGACATTGAAATCAAAATGAGCGGATGCTAGTGGTAGCTACTACCAGACTTTCAGTTTCTTCTTTTGTTAAAACCAGAGAGATTGCTAAATATTTTAATGAAACTTATTAATCAATTTCCGTGGCTGAAAATAGTGACTTGTTGACATAACGGATGTAAGAAATGAGCCCTTATTTGTTCATATTAGCATTGAACAAAATAGATGATTCAAATACTTATTTTAGGATAGCTTCCTCTTTGGCATGAGAAAGAAAAGAATCTAGTAAGCCTTTAAGATCAAGATCAGGGAGGCTCTGCTGTGCATAATCTCTGAAGATTCCCATGTCTAGGCATGGATTCGAATTATTCGGTTGTCTGATGGTAACAATAAAAGGAGCTGGATTCTGCTTCAAAAATAATAGGGGTTTTTCTTGTTGTTCTTAAATAAGGTTTTCCTATACAGATGGTTAGAAGACATAAGTGGGCAGACCATTGGGCCCATTATTAAGCTAACAGAACAAGGTATATGACTCTTTCTTGCCTGTTTGAAAATCAATGTTGTAATGTATGATAGAATGTGGACTGAGACTTGTTTTCATTTAAGTCTGGTAGAGAAGTTGGGGGGATTATCCCACCTTCATTTATCTCTAACTTTTAAAAAACAACTTTATTGAGGAATACTTGATATATAATGTGCCATACATATTTAGAGTGTACGGTTTTGTAAGTTTTGACACATGTATACGTATACAGCTGTGAAATGATCAGCACAACAAAGGTAGTACACATATTGATCACTCCCAAAAGTTTCTTTATGTGCTTTGGTAGTCCCTCATTCTCATTGCCCTGCCATTCCTAGGCAGCCACTGTTTTGATTTCTGACACTATAAATTAGTTTAAATTTTCTAGAAAATTATATAAAATAAAACGCTAAGTTGCTTTCATTCAGCACATATTTTGAGATGCATTTGTGTGATTTGCACATCAATAGTTAATACCTTTAATTGCTGCAGAGTAGTGTATTATATAGATATACCTCATTCATTTTATCCATGCACTGGTTACCTATTCAAAGACACTGGATTATATAACATAAACAAAGATACTATGTTTGTAGAGCAGGATTTGAGAGATGTATACATTTCTCTTCAATAAATACCTAGAAGTTGAATGACTGTATCATTATATAATTAATGTTTTAAAATTCTGCTAAAATGTTTTCCAATGTCATTATATCAGCAGTTATGAGAGTTCTGTTTCCTCACTTGGCAACATCAACACTTGGCATGGCCAGCCTTTTTAATTTAGTGATTCTAATGAATGTGCAGTAGTGTCTTGCTGTGGTTTTAAATTTTATTTCATAAATGGTGATGATGAACATTATTCATGTTATTTATTATCTATACCTCTTCTTTGGTGAAATCCATTCAAATACTTGCCCATGTTTTAAAATAACATTAAAAAGTGCTTTCTTAATGAGATTTGACAGTTTTGTATACATTCTCATACAAGACCTTTGTCAAATACATAATTTGCAAATATTATTTTTGTCTTGTGTATTCAGTCTCTTAAGGGTATATTTCAGAGAGTGGAAGATTTTAATTTTAATGAATTCTAATTTGCCAAATCTTATGGCTATCATGTTTTGTATTACATCTGATTAATCTTTGCTTAATTCAAGAACACAGAAATTTTCTACGTTGTATTTATACACATTTCATAGAATAAGATTTTGAATTTAGGTATATGATTCTTTTGAAATGATATTTTTATTTTTCTTTCTTTTGAGATTTATTTATTTATTTTAAAGAAATAGAAATAGACCATGTGAGGGGGGGTTGGGCAGAAGGAGAGGGAACTGGAGAAGAACAGATTATGTCACTGATGGGTGACACAGGACCGCAAGATCATGACCCGAGCTGAAATCGAGAGTTCATCTCTTAACCAAATCTTAGCCACTGACGGGCCTCTTGAATTGATTTTTTTACATGGTATAAGATACAAAGTTCAATTTTTCTTTTGTGTTTAATTACTGTTATACGATTTGTTGAACAGAGTATTATTTATTCACTGAATTGTCTTTGCACCTTCATTGAAAAAGTCACTTGTCTATATATATAATGTAGGTTTATTTCAGGAATCTTTATTCTGTTTCATTAATCTATTTTTCTATCTTTATGATGATATCACACTGCCTTGATTACTTGAAATCCTGTAGGGTGTATCTCTTTAACATCTTCTATTTCAAAGTTGTATGGCTTTTCAAGATACTTTGTTTTTCTAAATACATCTTAAAATCAGTTTGATAATTTCTACAAAAAAATTTTGCTGTCATTCTTATATTTGTTTCTCTGTACATAATATTTTTTTCCTTTAGTTTTTGAAATGATTTCACATTAATGACTAGTGGTTTTGAGCAAATTGATGATAATATGGCTCACTGTCATTTTATTTATTTTTAAAATGTTTCTTGTGCTTGTCTTAAGCTTCTAAAGTAAAACTAGGTTTCCTCTTCACTGAGATATCCTAGTAGCCACTGGAAAACTACAGCTACAAATGAATAGTGATAGAGTGAATAGAATCAGGAGAGTCTCAGCAGAAGCTCTCACAGTAAGTGCTGGCCAGCATAGTGCTATGTTAAGAACATGGGCTTTGGAGTCAGACTGTTTGGCTTTCAATCTTAGCTCTGCTACTCACAAATCATGTGACTGATCAACTTACTTAACCTCTCTGTTTCCTCAATTTTTTTTTTCTAAAAATTGGAAATAATAATATCCAGCATGGAGGGTTGCTGTGAGGTTTACATATATTATTTCATTTAAAGCACTTAAAATAATTCCTGACACATTGCAAGAACTCAAAATTGTCTATTGTTATTGCTGTAAACAAAAGAAAAGAACAATTTCATTAATAAACCTTATAAAAATTTTACAATAGTTAATATCACAAATCTAAGAAAACCTTATATATCCCACATGCTAAAAAACATGTAGGAAACAACTTATTACTTCATGTATGTGAGAGTTTTAGCAAACATCTTCCAAAGATACTTATTAAATTTTAATGTCTTTGGTAAATGCTACCTTGGAAATTCTTTTTCAGAAAATTTTATGTTTAAGATTTTAATAAATATTGCACAGCACAAGGGTTTTGTAGTTAAGTACAGTTTTTGGAACATTAGATTAAATAAAAAGCCAAAAATGTTTCTTTATTGAAGGTTTTATCAGAGCTTTTAATGTGTTCGTCTGCTTTGTAAGTAGTGAAGGTCGTACAGTATGTACCTTTCCTTAACTCAGCTGACCAAGGAAAAACTTTTTTGAAAAGCATGTCAAGGACTAATCTTCTGTAGAAATATATTTGGGGACAGGTGATCTAGAAGTTAGGTCCCGGTAATCCAAACATTTATTCAAGCTAAGTACTTTCTTAAAATTCGCCAAGATCATATTGATTGTATAAGAGTAAAGATACATAAATTTCATGCCATCCCTTGGTACTTGATGAATTGAAAACACTAGACTAGAAACCCTGGCAGTATGCTAGAATCTTATTTTTATGGCATGTTTTTTCAGAGAACAATTTCATTTTTCACATTTTTTTTACTTAGAAGTTACTTAAGAATTATGTAGATAAAAATTAATTAAATCAAGAAACACTAGAAATTTGTTATTTTCTAATACCAGAAGGACGATCTAAGTTAGAGGAGAAAACTTTTAATGGAAAAACAGTTGTTTAAACCACATAAAAAATTTACTGTTTCTTTCCTCAGAAAAAAAGTAAGAAGTTTTTTAAAAACAAAAGCATTATTAGCTTCCCAACTTAAGCTTTAAAGCCAGTATCTGACTGCAATTTTTTGTTTGTTTGTTTTTTAAAGATTTTATTTATTTGACAGAGAGAAATAGAGACAGACAGGGAACACAAGCAGGGGGAGTGAGAGAGGGAGAAGCAGGCTTCCCGCTGAGCAGGGAGCCCGATATGGGACTTGATCACGGGTCTCTGGGATCATGACCTGAGCCAAAGGCAGTCGCTTAGCCAACTGAGCCACCCAGGCACCCTTGGCTGCAATTTTTATCTTCTTATTTCACAGAAAATGTAATCATTTTAAATAATAATTATAGCTGAGGTCATTATAGTTCTCAATTTCTAAGTTTCAGTAAAATGCATTGTTTTACTCCCTAACTCTGAAATGTGCCTCTAGATATGCCTTTCACCAAAGGAATAGTGAGGAAAAAAAAAAAAAAAAGCAATGTTGTACTTTCAGGAATGTAGTAGAAAATTTATAAAATAAATTATATGTAAGGGAAGATTATCTCAATTACTGATATGTCAATAGTGCCATTCTCCGTGTTCTTGAAAGAAGTATTTCAGAGTTAGAAATACAATAAAAAGAAAGAATACACATTAACGACTCTTGGTATTTCATTTCTTCCCATGTGTACACATGCACACTTGTGTTAAAGAATATATTTCAAGTTCTTAAGGGAATGTAAAAAATAAAATCAAAATTGTATTAGTTTTCCACTGATGATATAACAAATTACCATAAACTTAGTGACTTAGAGTAACCTAAATTTATTTTCTTACTGTTTTGGAGGTCTGAAGTCCAAATCAGTCTCAGTGGGTTAAAATTAAGAGTTCAACTACATTTCTTTTTGAGGGTCTAGAGGAGAATTCCTTTCAGTGCATTTTCCAGCTGCTAGAAGCTGCTGACATTCTTTAGTTCACGGTTCCTTCCAGAATTGGCATCACAACACCTTCAATGTCTATCTTTGACACTGACCCTCCTGTCTCTCTTTTATAAGGATCCTGGTGATGACATTGGCCACCTTAAAAATCCAGGATAATCTCCCCATGTCAAGATCCTTAACATGATTACAGCAGCAAAATTCCTTTTTTTTTTTTTTTAAGATTTTATGTATTTATTAGAGAGAGAGATTGAGAGAATGAAGAGATTGAGAGAATGAATGGGGAGAGGGGCTGAGGGAGAGGCAGACTCCTTGTGGAGCAGGGAGCCTGATTTTGGAACTCAATCCCAGATGTTTAGCTGACTGAGCCACCCAGGTGTCCCAGCAAAATTCTTTTTGTTATGTAAGGTAGCACTGTTCACAGTTTCTGGAAATCCCTAGATGAACATCTTTGAAGGGCCATTATTCAGCCTACTCTGTAATACTATTAAAGCAAACTTAGATGTTTCCTTCCTAGTATTTCTACTGGTTAATGTAAATATGAGAAGTATAACTATAGGCTTAACTGTGGATATTTTGTGCAATTGGAGTGTATATAGTGCTTACAAATGCGTATATATTACATGTAAATCAAGTAAATAAGAGCTGGCACTAATTTTATGAGGAGAGCTGTAAGATTATTTATTTACTATTTGAACTGGTTCAACAAAGGAATATAAGCTATCAGGTTTTTTCCTAAGACATTCATCATTGGTGGTCCATTAAGATGTCCTTACAGAAAATGCTTACTTTTATATGCAGACACTTAAGCAACCATATTTATGCTAGAATTCAAAATCAAATATAGTTTCTCCAATCTATTACTTACTTGAAATAAGAAAAACATATTGGCTTATTCTTCTCTTCCTATTGGAGGTAAATTGGTCATGAAAAAATATTTTTCAAAAAGAACAAAGAATTTAATCAGTACAATTATGGCTCATTGGAATAGAAGGTCATATTTAATTGTGCAGTTACAAATATAACAGTGCTATATTTTACCTAAAATCAGGAAAGACTAAAAATTCCTTTCATCTTGTGATCTTCCCTAAAAGAGTTTGAAAAATAAAATTAAAGAAACTCTGGGAACCTGGATGGCTCAGTTGGTTGAGCATTGGACTCTTGATTTTGGTTTAGGTCATGACCTCAGGGTCCTGGAATCAAGCCCAACATGGGGGGGAGGGGTGGTTTCTGCTCAGCAGGGGGTCTGCTTCCCTCCCTTTCCCTCTGTCTATCCCCCCTCCTCTTGCACTTTATCTCTCCAAAATAGATGAATAAATCTTAAAAAAAAAAAAAAAAGGGAAAAACTGAAGGTTTTGCTGCAAATCTAGTCATGTCAGTCCAATTTCTGGTAGTGTTATTTCAAGATGTCCTTCAACAGATGAATAGATAAAGAAGATGTGGTTCATATATACAATAGACTATTACTCAGCCATCAGAAAAGATGTATACCTACCATTTACACTGACATGGATAGAACTGGAGGGTATTATGCTAAATGAAAACAAGTCAATCAGAGAAAGACGTTTTTTATTATTTCACTCACATGTGGAATATAAGAAATAGCACAGAGGATCATGGGGAAAGGAGGGAAAACTGAATGGGAAGAAATCAGAGAGGAAGACAAACCATGAGAGACTCTTGACTCTGGGAAACAAACAGGATTGTGGAAGGGGAGGTGGGTGAAGGGAGGGTGTAACTGGATGATGGGCATTAAGGAGGGCACATGAGCACTGGGTATTATAGGCAGCTGATGAATTGTTGAACACTACACAAAAAACTAATGATACACCAAATGTTGGCTAATTGAATTTAAATATATATATATAACACTATATTTTATACAGATACTGTCTTAGGAAGTCCAGGCTTCTATAATTAAATCCCATGCACTGGGTGGTTTTTACTACAAACATTTGACTCTCACTATTCTGGAAGCTGGGATGTCCAAGATCAGGTGCAAACAGATCCGGTGAGATGAGTCTCCCTCTTTTGCAGATGCTAATTTCATTCAACTATAGGACTGATCCAATAGTGTTTGGCTAGTAGGTTTCTATAGTGGGCATTCTTCTGTTCCTTTATTTTTACCTGATGAATATTTACTGTATTTACATTATTTAGTGTAATTCAGGAAGTGAAGAGAATGGAATAAAATGTTAGGAATTTAGCTCTCTCTGTTTTTATTTTCTTGTTTATTAAATAACATGTCTCTAAAGTAAACATGACCAAAAATCATTAAATATGTGATTTCTTGATTGGGGTCCATGAGATTTTGTTATAGTGTTATTTACACCTTTCTGTACATTTAGAATAATCCTATGTCAATAATGGGCAATATGCTTTATGACACTTTACCTATAAACTTAGAAATAGTTCATTTAAAGAAAAGAAAGGAAAAAAATATAATGTAATAAAAAAAAAAAAAGAAAGGAGTTTCCTGCACCATGGGTAAGCACTGGGATGGAAATCTACCCCATATAGGGAATTGTAGTTGGCTGTTAATGGCTTAGATCCCCCCTCTGAATTTGGGGCCCGCACAATGACGAGTAAGGCAAGGCTAAGAAGATAGAAAGATTGACACCAAAACCATGACTGGTACCTAATAAGTATTTAAGAAATACTACAGAGGAAGCCATAAAGTAGAAGAAAGACATTTTTAGAAAGGGGAGAGAGAGGTTAGGTGATGTGGGCTGAAAGACCACTGCAATTTGTAGGAGCTTCTGAAAGCATAGTGAAGTCATTCCATCAGCAGGGCATCGTTGGGCTAAGGCAATGAAGAATGTGTTTTCTATGCTAAAAGAGGATCCGTTTCTCCATGATGCTTTGTTTTTCTACCTTTATGATTGTTTTAAGATTTTCATTAATTTCCTTGGGATGCCTACAAAATGATCCCTCTTTAAGTCTTGATATGAATTCTATGATTCTTACTTTCTTGCTCCTTGCAAGAGCCTCAGTACCCCAACATGCTAAGATTGGCATGCCTGCAATGCTGACATGAATATGAATTGTACAATTAACCAATTGAAAAAAAAGTTCATTAACCAATTGAAAATTGATAACAGAAAAATGCTTTCAAGTATGGCAAAAGAGCCATATATATATACATCGGTGGGCCTAGGCATCTCTGTCATTGAGCTTCTGCCTTCAGCTCTGTTCATGATCTCGGAGTCCTGGGATTGAGCCCAGCATTGGGATCCCTGCTCCTGCTGGGCAGGAAGCCTGCTTCTCCCTCTCTCACTCCCCCTGCTTGTGTTCCGTCTCTAGTTGTGTTTCTCTCTGTCAAATAAATAAATAAAATCTTAAAAAAAAACTGTATATATACAAACTTATAGTATGAAGTGACATATATAATAGCGAAACATAAATTACCTAAAAGTTAACTTTGGGACACTATTTACATAACTGCAATCACAATAGTATAAGTCATTAAATATGCCATATTTATTTACAGCTATTTTACAGTGTTGGAATTAGAGTAGCTATATTAAAATATTGGATTATTTAAGGGTGCCTAGTGGCTCAGTCATTGAGTGTCTACCTTTAGCTCAGGTCATGATCCTGGAGTCCAGGAATTAAGCTTTCACATTGGGTTCCCAGCAGGAGGTCTTCTTCTCCGTCTTTCACTCCCCCTGCTCATGTTCCCTCTCTAGTTGTGTTTCTCTCTGTCAAATAAATAAAATCTTTAAATATGTATATATATATATTTATATATACATTTATATATAATATATCTTTATTATTTTTTACTTTAAATTTATTTTATTTTTTCAGTGTTCCAAGATTCATTGCCCATGCCCCACACCCAGTGCTCCATTCAATAGGTGCCCTCAGTACCCAGCACAAGGCTCTCCCATCCTCCCATCCCCTCCCTCCAAGTCCCTCAGTTTGTTTCTGTGTCCAAAGTCTCTCATGTTTTGTTTCTCTCCCTGAATTACCCTACTTCCCATTTTTATATATTTATATATAATATATATTTCTATATATGTATATATATATATATCTTTATATATAATATATAATATATCTTTAAATATGTTTATATATACATATATATGTTTGGATTATTATTTTTTCTTCATTTGTTTACTGTATTTTATAATTATACTACAGAGGATAAAATTTTATTTTACTTATGGAGTTATCAGTATATTTTATAAAGTTGCATATTATTGTGGACTAAATTGTGTTTCTCCCAAATTCATATATTGAAGCCCTAACAATCAAAACATATATATTTGAAGATATGGCCCTTAAAGAGTTTTTTAGTTAAAATAAGGCCCTTAGGTGAGTCCCAACCCCATCTGACTGTTGTAATTAGAAGAGGATAGTTGGACATAGACACCAGAGATTAGTGGTACACACAGAGGAAAAGATACAGAGTGAATGTGGCCATCTTCACACCAACAAGTGAGGCCTCAGGAGAAACCAACCCTTCTATCATCTTAGTCTTGAACTTCTATCCTCTCGAACTCCCAGAATAAACTTTTGTTATTTAGACCATTTAGTCTGTGGTAGTTTATTATGGTAGTCCTTGCAAACTATACACATATGAACCTTTATTAATACCAAAACACTCATATATTAAAGCATATATCAAAGTAGAAATATAAAGATTTATTACACACACAAACACACACATATATATATTATACAGTTATACATATTATATGTATATGTATATTATGTATATATTATATATGTATGCTATATGTTATACATATGTTATATGTATAATCTATGTATACATATTATACAGTTAATATAACATAGTAGGGAACAACCCAAAATCCTCTGAAATTTATTTGCGTCACTGAAAGTGATTAAGATATTAAGTTGTAGATATTCTGCCTAATTTGTTAAGAAAAAGAAATTTCATATCCCACATGATACCTAAACTTTATTTTTTTTATTTTTAAAGATTTTATTTATTTGACAGAGAGAAACACAGCCAGAGAGGGAACACAAGCAAGGGGAGTGAGAGAGGGAGAAGCAGGCTTCCCCCCGAGCAGGCAGCCCGATGCGGGGCTCAATCCCAGGTCTCCGGGATCATGACCTGAGCCGAAGGCAGTCGCTTAACCAACTGAGCCACCCAGGCACCCTAAACTTTAAAGTTTATCTTTTGAGTAAGTTTACAGTAAATGTAATCATTCATCAACATTTGTGTTGCTTTTGGATTTTGAATATGCTTTATTTTTCTTTAATTTTGTCTTAGTCACATAGATTTTAAATAATTAAGTTTAGATATTAATTTTAAATAATTTATGGAGAAAGTCAGTTCTATGAAGCACTAAGTCATTTAACAAAAAATATTCACTCAATGTGTAGTTGACTTTCAATTTCCTATAGGACAATGTAAAGGAATAATATCTCAGAATAATATAACTTAAAATGTATATTGTATATTTAATTATACAACCAATCTATAAATATTATTAACTTACAAGTTAGAAAAAAATAAAGATAAAAACAATTTCCTTCTGACCACTGTCTTTGTTGCCAAAATCTACATTAGCTGTATCAATTCTTGTTGTTCGAGTATGTCTCTATTCTTCAGATATATTTTCTAAGAATCTGCTTACCTAAGTCATGAATGTCCAAGTGATATATGAGAACATATATTTGGTCACACAGTATAATTGAATTATAAACCAAGCCCATTCAAATTAACATGAGTACTAGTCATCTGTAAGCCTTGACATCACTTTTGTGTCCAAGAAAATAAAGTTGCAAATAACTATTATTTGGTATAAGGTCTTCCTAAAATTCTGTCTATCTGAACTTTAGATTGTCCTCTAGCTCTCATGTGCGTTAAAATCCTCTTCTGCAAATGAGGAAGTGCCCATTTGAAGTCCTACTTCAAAATGCTTATCTTGCTGTGGCTGCCTGTTTCAAGCTAGTATATATTTTATTTGTCTAATCCTACTTTTGAAGACTCACTTTAAAGTAGATACTAAAAACGTTATGAATATCCCAATCTTGAACTCTCTTTTCCAAGACCCTTCTAAGAATCTGTCAAGATAGTGATATCACATACTGTGCTGATAATACTATTACTAACTATATAAGTAATACTAATAGGTTTCTTTTTTTGTTTATTTTCTGTGGGGATGGGGATAAGAGGATCTTTTCAGGGAGTCAACAGTCAACAATCTGAATGTTCAGCAAGATCTAATAAAAATCTCTTTGCCTAAGATGTCCACTTCAGAAATATAATACTCTCCTGAGATTTTTGAACCTACCACTCAGGAATCTCCCCATCACAGCAAAGGAGTATATCTTGCTTTGGCTCTGGTCTTTAACCTTTTTTTGTTAAGCCCCTCCAAAGTTCACTTTTAGTTTTGGGAGTAAAGAATATATTTTTTAGGAATTCTTTGATTATCTTAACAAACTTCTTTTTTTTTTTTTTTTTTTTTAATTCTTGGTGAAGGAACAATACTGCAAGAAACCATAGGGTGAAGATGGCGGAAGGCCGGGTGACCCCATTTCAGGGAATCCCCTGAAGTGAGCTCAATTCCTGCAAAAAACACTACAAGAATACTGTGAGCACCCATGAAATCAGACTGAAATGTAATATTTCACACTTCTGGATCTCTACAGGGGAAGAAGAGCCTCGACAAAGAGGTAGAGTGGAGAGGGAGTGATCAGAGGGATAGCCAAAGATGAAGGGATGTGGGAAAGGAAGTTCGCAGAGGCGACCCATTGAAGAGCAATACCCCAGCCCAAAAGTGCTCTGTGTTTGGGGAACAAGAGCAGATTATGGTCTGATTCAAAGCAAACAGAAACTGAGTGCCTGAGGGGCAGCCAGGAAACGGGGATAGATCTGTAGAGAGAAAGTGTTCCCCAGTGCTGCGCAAGGGAACGCTGAGGAGCAGAGTGTATTTAAAACAGCCACTTTTTTTTTTTTCTGCTGCTTTTTTTTCCTCCTCCACTTTTCTCTGCCACTTATCTCTGTCCCTTGGGCCAGGAGCAGAGACCCCAGGGAAGGTGATTTTGCAGACTTGAGCATGAGGAGTGGGGCTGGGGATCTCAGTCCCTCCTGCCTGGGTGTGCACCACAGACTCCCTGGGCAGAGACAAGGTCACAGGACCCAAAATCAGTTGCAGTTTCTGTGGCACGGGAGTGAAATGACAAGTGAGGTCTTTGGACGCCAATCTGACCAGCAGCTATGGGTGCAACCGGTTGTGACAGGCGGCCAAGGGGGAAGATACAGGGAGAGGCTGTGAGCCCCACACCATCCAGAGGGTTGCTAATTAGGGGCTCTCTCTGGGAAGGAGGTCTGGGCACAGACATCTTGTTATGACCTGACTTCCTGAAAAGCTGCAAAAAGCTGCAAAAGAACAAACCCTCCAGAGAGCAAAAGCCTGAAAACCTGGTTGCCATGGAGCCCAGCCTTAGGAAGGGGAAGGGGACTCAGTAGAAGGGACTGAAAGACATTGCGACAGGCCCCGCCCCCAGAAGGCAAGTCAGAAGCACAAGAGGAAAACATCCAAACTATAAAACCCCAAAATGGGGGGGGGGGGGGAGAGGAGGGCCAATATATTAAGTTCCTGATACTACCCCAAAAGCTGTATGCTTTATAGAGACAGCTTTTCACTTTATTTTCTTTTTTAACTTTTTTCTATTTTTACTTTTAGAGTTTCCACTTTAAACTTAAAAACTCGTTCTCACAGTTTTTGTTCTTTTAATTTTTAACCCACTTTTTATCACAATGTGATACTTAATACAACACTCTGTAATAATTTTTACCTTGAAATTTTTTCACATACCTGTGGTTTCTGTTATTGTTGTTGTTGCTTCTCATTTGTTTTTTTCCGTTTTTTTCCCTTTTTTCCCTTTCTTCTCTTTTCTTTCCTTTTCTTACTTCTTCTTTCTTCTCCTTTTCCTTCTCTCTTCTTTTTCCTTTTAAATATACATATAGTTATAAGCTTCAAGGTAATCCTGCATCCCTACTCAATACTACCCCTATTTACAAAGCAGTTCTATTCCCCCTATATCTTTAGAAAGTGGACTCCTCTAACAATAATAACAAGGAAAACCTAGGAGGATCTGGAATACTTTCCTTGCCCACAGGAGGGTTTGCACTCACCTTCCCACCCTAGTCTGTCAGTGTTTCTGTGTAATTGTTTTTGCCTTTGTAATATATAAATACTGGTCTTGGGGGTCATTCAGGTTGGGCTTAGCTTTTTGATTTTTTTCAACTTTCTTTTACTCTTGATGGTCTTTTTCTTTACCCTGTAGTAGTTTTGTACCATATAAATACTACCACTGGGCCCACTCTGGCAGGGTTTCTTTTCTTGCTTCCTTTCTCCCCTTCTCTCTCTTTTTTTTCTTTCTTTTTCCTTTTCAGTGGTGACTTCTGATTGCTCCAAAACCTTCCAGTGACCAATTCACCTGGATAGTGGTTGATATATTCAGCTACACATCCCCTCAACCACTCCTCGCCACAATGACTTGGAGGAGGAACAACCAACAGAAGAAGATCCCAGGGACTGCAACCCTGGTCATAGAATTACTGGAAATGAACAGAAATAATATGACATAAATGGAATTCAGGGCAGCAATTGTCCAAGCAATGGCTAATTTGGGAAAAAAACATTAGTCTCAAGATAGAAGACCTAATGACAGGAGTAAAAGCTGAGGTTAGAAAGGCTATTAATGAGATGCAATCTAATTTAAATACACTAACAGCTAGAGTAAGTAAAGCTGAAGATCGTATCAGTGATTTAGAAGACAGATGCATTAAGAAGGAGGAGGATGAGAAGTCTTGTAACAAACAGATAAAATCCCATGAAAATAGAATTAAGGAAATAAATGATGTCATGAAATGCTCCAATATCAGAATTATTGGAATCCCTGAAGGAGTTGAGAGAGAGAGAAGCCTAGAAGATATTGTTGAACAAATCATGGATGAAAATTTCCCTAATCTGGGGAATAAAACAAATTCTTGGTGGAAACCTGCTTCATTTCTCACAATCCCACTTTTGTGTTTGCCCTCATCATCTTTGTTGTGAATCTATCCGAACAAATTCATAGGATGCAGGATGGATGGAGGCAGTAAGAAATCTATCTTCAGCACAACTCCAAGGGCCAGTGTGTTCAGGAGTTCTCCTTAGATCAGCATCACTATAGCATTTTGCTTTGAATCCTATATCAGAATTATAAGAATATTTCTCAATGTTGTCTTATTTTGTTAGTAGGAGTCTGATACTGGCAGTGGTCTCTTCTACAGAATTTCCATCTCCTAAAATTCACAAATATTGTGTTTTGGATTCAAGACAACTAATTCTTAGTTTGGGAACCCAAATCATACAGAAATCATAAAGTTTGGAGCCAACTATTGCCAAATTCTCAGAGATTTGATTCAGTCTACATGTATTTGCATGCACATATGCACTCTTGTGTATGTTTCATTATATATATCATTATTTTACCAAATATAATTACATTTCTAGTGACTACTTTGAAGAATTTTTGATATTAACATTTTTCCCATTTGAAAGTCATTTTAGAACAAAAAGGGAGCCAAATATCTAATTGTCCTTGGATTTTCATTGGCATGAAGAAGGTTCCAAAAAATTGCAGATTCCAAAATTGATTTCTTAGGAGATTCACTGTCAAACAAATTTAAAAAATATTTTGCAAAACTGTAGCCTTTATCTTACTATTTCTATTCTCCCATTTTATGCTCCTTTATTTCTCTTTGCTCCTACTTTTTATTTTGGCCTGCCTCTATACCCTCTTGAATGACCAGAAAAACTCAAACCTCCATTATCTATTGATGTAAAACCCTACCAGAACAGGGAAAGTTCCTCAGAAAGCCTTAGTTCTCAACTAATAAACTTTGTGAAAAGCTTTCCAAAGACTAGATAAGTTAGAAATTTAGAATAGTTCTAGGAATATAATATGAGGTCTCCCAGTTATAGAACTATTAGTTTATATGTCAGTTGGGCCCTCAGAGGCAAATAATTAAATGAGAAAGACAAGAATAGGAGTAACTTGATTGTTTGTCAAGAGACTTCATATTGCATTATATAGAAAACCATGAAAATTAAGAAAAATTGTAGATGTTAGACAAGGTTTTTTTGATGGCTGTCTCTAATGTCTTTTCTGTGAAATTAGTCTATCATTCAGTTCTATAACTCAGTAATCAGTAAACTTTTTCTATAAGGGGTTAGGTTGTAAACAAAGCTTTGTGGATTATATGGTCTCTGTTAGAGCTAGTAAACTCTGTTTATAGGGAGAAAGCAGACACACACACAAACAAAACAAATGAATGGGCATGGTCATACTTTCATAAAATTTTGTTCATGAAGAAAGCCAGCCAGTGTAGTTGGAAAACCCCTATTCTAAGCAAATAGTTGGAAGACCCCTATTCTAAGGATAGACCTATTGGAGACTTTAGGAATAGACTAGACAGTAGTCAAAAGTGTGTACTTAAACAGGTGTGACCCACTTTCCCCCCACTTTTTATGAATGGTCTTTACAGTGCAATAAAGGATTTACAGGCAAGTAAACATTGAAATGGGAAACAGACCCAGTGTTGGATTTCCAATCCCTGGATGAACATTTTGGAAAAACTCAGAACAAAGGGAAAGCAGGACACAAAATAAATTGGTGGTCTTATAGATAAAATAATGGAATGTTCCTACTCTAGCCTGTGAACATCACAGTAGGAAATATATTCTTAAAGACAATTGGAAATACTGTAAACCACAAGAAAATTGAAAAATCAGCTATCCTGCATTAGTCAAAAAGCTGAAGAAAAAAAAATATGAAAAATGAAGATCTTCCAAGCAGGGTACCCATTTTATCATTTTATCCTGAATTCACAAGGAGTATTTTCCCCCTAAATATTAAAGGACAACCTTGAAAATTTGGACTGATGTAGGCACATTCAACATAACCCCTTTCCACAGTCACAACTTTTTCCTTGGAGTCAATAAATTATTTCCCATCAGGAGAATATTCAAAAATATCCAACCTCCCTTATCTCTCTGTTCACCATTCAGATCTTTAACTAGGGAATATTCTTTATCCTTTGTAACAATACAAAGGCTAATTTAAAAGAAAGGATCCACTGTGTAACTGTGCAAAGAAAGTTCACATATTAAATCTCCACTGATGACCTCTACCTTAAAATTCCTCAGGAGTCCCTATTCAAAATGGAATCATAGCTAATTGGGATATTGACTTATGGGTAACCTTGGTTCTAAACGGCTCTATCAGGGAGACTGCTGAGACACTCTTCTAACTTATACAATCTCTTTTAGGGCTAAGAGGATTTAATATAGTTTTAAGAATTAGGAGATTAATCAAGATATTTTTTTTCTTTTATTTTAAATTGGATATATTGTCAAAACTACTTTCTTTATGAGTTAGAGAACAGGGTTTTTTATTTTATTTTACTATTTTATTTTATTTTATTTTATTTTATTTTATTTTATTTTATTTTATTTTATTTTATTTTATATTTTATTATTTTATTGCCAATTCCTCCTAGCTGAGATGTAGACTAGCTGAGCATTATATTTCTTGGGAAGGATTTGAATTGTTGTAGAAAAGCTTGCTTATTGTAAATTGAGAATGCATATAATGTCAGAAAGGAATGCAACTCTGAGTTTTTCTCCATCTGACCTGAAAAGAAACACAGCAAGGGAACATGGGAGAAATGTGGGGTTAAATTGCTGGTTTTCAGCAAATGTTCTGTAAGTATGAATAAACCAGCTTGTGGAAGATCCCCTGCAGTCAAGGAAATTATTTTGTCTGAGACACAGATCAGACTCATTCTGAGGTGGTAGGGGTAGGGAGAGAATGGATTTTGATTTTACCTGAAAAAATGTATGTTCCCTCCATCAATGATTCAAGACTTCAGATAGAGAAAAGCAGCAGGTATTTGGTTGAGGAAGGAAGGGATTTCTCCTGTACTCAAAAATGAAAGGCAGGTCACCTGGATCATATTGTTTTGTGGGGAACAATAGGTCCTTCACAATATGGAGTTCAGTAATTGGCTCTGATATCAGTTACATTAACTATATATGGCCAATAGTTCCAATAATAATTATTTTTATTCACTTAAGATATTTTATAATTTCTTTCTTTCTTTCTTTCTTTCTTTCTTTCTTTCTTTCTTTCTTTGTCTTTGCTTGTTCACTTGTTTTTAAAATATAATCAATCTATTGCTGGCTGAGTTTTCAGGAATTAAGGGATGGGAGAAGTGTTTTATATCCAATCTTGGAGAAAAGCATCATGGAGCTAAATGGTGCAGACTTGACAATTTAAAACGTAGCATGAAGTAATTAGTGGAAGATGGCAATAGATCTGGTGTGGAGTTCACTGCTTCTCAGTTGATGTGAATCAATAGGGACGATATGTTAAATAGATAAGCATATTTTTTTAAAAATCTATGAAATCACTGGAGAAGGTAATTAGAAACAGACTGTATTTCTTGTGAAAATGGTTGGTTGTTTGCCAGTTGGTTGTTCCTTATGTGTGCAAATTCAATATATGTGATTTATTATGTATGGAAGAAATATAAACTGATAATTCAGAAATATTCATGACATATCATGGAGAATTAGCTTTGATGTCAAAATTAAGAAGCTGGCTTTCATTTGAACAGAACATATTCCTCTTCCCTCTCATCACTGTAGACAGCAAATGAATATTGAATGGCCCTGAATGGCATAATTATAGGTTTAATTTTGTAATTTTCATATAGTTTTAAATTGTATGAAAGTGTTTACTTTCATACTGAATAATACACTCAGCCTTATTTGGATATGTCAGATGTATTTTGCAAAAGATATCGTAGCATAATTACATATTTTATAATATATTTTCATTTTGTTTACATATGCAATATATGCAGATCTACTTGAAGCATTTACAATCTGAATATATAAGCACAACTTACATAAATGTATAGAACAGAATTCAAACAATGATTAGGGCTTTATGGAAAAATATTATTTAAATCGAAATTTAATCTGAGATATTATGTAAGTAAATTTCTATCATAATGAACTATTTCTCAGTTTATTAGAATGTGTTACACTTCACTATACTTCAGAAATTTTTTATATGAAGAATTTAATTCTAATTATATTTTTGGTATTTGTATTTCTTAGGTGATTGATTTGGTCTATATTGTAGTATGTAACTTTTAAAATAAGTTTAAATATTCTAATTGGCAGTTAAATATTTTAACTGAGGAAAGGTAATCTGTGTTGTAATCAGAATGTCTTTATCTGATTTTCCAATTATATTTCTATCTTGCAAGTTTGCTTTTACTTTTCTTGCCAAACTTTTCTTTCTTTTGTATTAGTATTCCATTAAAAATCCTATAATTTTATAATGCTGAGTCATTCTATTTGGAATCTTCTCTTATTCCTCTGATGTAGTTTTGTGGTATTCAGACTAAAAGCCTAGGATAAGTAAAAAGGTCCTTCTTCATAGGCAGTATCTGAAATGCAATATATTTTCTCCAATTTTTTCAGTCTGCTAAAATCTCTGCTTAGTTTTTCATTTTCTCAGCTGCCATTTTGAGTAAAAAAGACTTGAGGATAAAAATGGTGTCAGATATTGAGCTCAA
The DNA here is from genome assembly GCA_004023965.1 of Spilogale gracilis. NCBI lineage: Eukaryota > Metazoa > Chordata > Mammalia > Carnivora > Mephitidae > Spilogale > Spilogale gracilis. The sequence goes on from PITA01000478.1 coordinate 209,793, forward strand.
CTTTCTGGAATCTTGGTCCTGCAATTCTTTGATGCCTTAAAATTTCTCTAATGCCTTCAAAAGGATTTTGTTTTACTATTTTACTAGTATTTCGAAGAGTTCTCAATGGAATGATTAATCTGAAACTGATTGTAGGAGGCTGCTTTTAAACATCTCTGAATGATTCATAACTAAGGTATTCTCTGACTTCAGTAATAGCCTCACTTTATGCGTGAGTCGGACGTAGTGATTTTCTCCAAATAATAGACTACATCAGAAGTGATAGGGTGTAACTTCTGTGATTAGGTCATCAAAGACTGTGACTTCTCTCATGCTTGTACTCTCACTTTCTTGCTGACACTCTCTCTTATACTCTCTATGCTTGACCACTCTGATGAATAAGCTGCCATGTTGGAGAGGCTCATGTGATAAGGAATTAAAGATGGACTACAGCCAACAATCAGTGAGGAACTGAGGACCTCAGTCCAACAGTCTATGATTTATTCTTGTCAAAATCCTATGAGTTAGCTTGGAAATGGATTAATTCCAGTCAGAGATTGAGATGACCAAAACTCTAGTCAATACATTGATTTCAGCCTGTAAGAAACCTTAAAACAGAGGACCCAGCTAAGCCACACCTAATTTCTTGACACACTGAAACTATGAGAACATATATATGTAATATTTTTACACCGTTACACCTGGGGCTGTTTGTCATGTAGCAATTGGTACATAATTTGTTGATGCACAAGTTTTGGAATAAAAACCTAGAAAATCAAACATTTTAATAGCTCTCTTAATTGGTTGAATTATGTTCAATGGTATCCTCTTCCATGTTTGAGTTATTCTACACTTGAAGATGTTTGGGTATAATGTAATCATTTAAGCATTAACTGAATATGATAGTCTTGGTTTATGCTCTTTTCCTTCCCCAGAATGTTGTGAGTGGGATTCTACTGTCTTGGCTCTTTGAAAGTGGCTAAGAAGAAAGCTGAGACCATGCTTATTTTTTCCTCTACCAACCATCAACTCATATAAAATATTTTCTTTATATGCATTTAATAATGCATTAAATACTACTTATTGGAACTCTACAGGTAATGTCTCACCATTGAAAATTCTATATCAATTTATTTGTTTCTATATTATTATACTTATTTATTTATATGTTTATGTTTTTAGACAAATATTGAATGCTACATTGAGGTGCATTTGCAGATCTCTTGTCATCCCAAGAAATTTCATATATTCAACCTTAAGATACATTCTTTTGGTTGAGTGCTTTCCACTCTTATTTTTTCTTTAAGTTTATTGAGATCATCTTAAGCTTTCCAATATCCTTTATTTAGCTTCCTATAATGAGTTTTTAGTTTTTGATTTGTTTTCTAAAACCATTAATGTCTCTTTCATGTCAATCCATTGTTTATTATCTAATTTTTAACTTTCATTTAATTGAATTTTTGTTGAATCTAAAATGTTTTAAATTTAAAGCATTTTGCAAGGAAACTTAACTTCCTTTTCTATTCTAGACTGGATTCTTCACATTCTATTTATTTATTTTTACTTTTTTTATGCCAGACAACTTTAAAGTTTTGTATTCATTATATATTTTAAGTCTTTATTGGGATACCTGTGTGGTTCAGTCAGTTAAAGATCTGCCTTCCACTAAGGTCATGATCTCAGGGTTTTGGGATCTAGCCCCTCTTCCGACTCCCAACTCATCAGGAAGTCTGCTTCTCCTCTGCCCTTCCACCCGCTCATGGTCGCGTGCTCTCTCTCTCTCTCTCTCTCTCTCTCTCTCTCTCTCTCTCAAATAAATAAATAAATAAATTTTAAAAATACCTTTTTTATGCTGAGCAGCATCAAATTTCTCCAAATTGTCTATTATTACTAAACTAATTTTCCTTCTCTTTCATTCTAGCATACTTAATGCAATTTGATTCTCTCAGTTACATTTGAGATTTCTATTCATTTTTTGTAGTCTGAAGGTGGTAACTAACTCAACTATGTTTGTGTCAATCTCTTGGAATGTTTTCTTTCTGTTTTCTTTTCCCCCCTCTGGTTATTTGTTATGCACAAAGCATTTCTTGTCAGGTAACAGAGAATAGTTTGAATCCCTTTCTTCTGGCTTTAAATTGTTTTCAAACTATATGATGTTTGCTCCTTCATAGAGAGTGCATGCCCAGTATTCACTTGCTTTGCATGTCTCTTTCTAACAATTGTGGCTTCTAATGTGTTAACAAGGGCAAACAGAGAAACAAATAAACAACAACAACAGCAAAAACACAAGACTATCATCCCATATGTTAGCAGCACATTTAGAGATAGTAGGAAATCTTTGGAATCTTTTCAACTGTGCATGAGATCCCATTTTAATGCTGTGCTTTTAGCAGTCTTTTGAAATAGCCATTCAGGATTTCTTTCTCTTTTATCCTCTTAAAACACACTATCCATAATATTTCTGTTAAGTACTGAATAAGAATAAATTTACTATTTTTAGTAAAAGTGCATAAAAGGAAAAATTATAGCTCTTGTCATTGAGTTTTATACCTATCTTAAAGAATTTTCTTTTTTTATTTTTTTTTTTAAGATTTTATTTATTTGACAGAGAGAAACACAGCCAAAGAGAAAATACAAACAGCGGGAGTAAGAGAAGGAGAAGCAGGCTTCCTGCCCAGCAGGCAGCCTGATGTGGGGCTCCATCTCAGGACTCCAGGATCATGACCTGAGCTGAAGGCAGAGGCTTAACCACTGAGCCACCCAGGTGCCCATATAGATAGAATTTTCACAGAACTAAAAGCAAGTACATTATTTTTAAATTATTGAGCATACCTAGGATTCCTGCATTGCTCAGTTAGTTAGGCATCTGCCTTTGACTCCAGTCATGATTCTAGGGTCCTGGGATTGAACCTCACATCGCATTGGGCTCCCTGATCAATAGAAATTCTGCTTCACTCCCTCCTTCTGCCCCTACCCATGCTCATGCTTGCAAACATGCTCTCTCTCTCTCATTCTCTCTCTCAAATACATAAATCTAAGAAAATCTTAAAAAAAATTACTGAAACAAGATGGGATCAGGGAAGGAGACAAACCATAAAAGGCTCTTAATCTCAGGGTCAAACTGAGTGTTGCTGGAGGGAAGGAGGGTGGGAGAGATGGGGTGGTTAGGGATGGACTTGAAGGAGGGTATGTGCTATATTGAGTGCTATGAATTCTGTAAGAATGATGATTCACAGACCTGTACCACTGAAACAAATAATTCATTATATGTTAATAAGAAAAAGATATAAATAATACATATATGTATTACCCCAAAATTATTGAGTATTCCATGTGGTAGACTCTAGACTTAATTATTTATTTTATTTTTTTAAAAGATTGTATTTATTTATTCATGAGAAACAGAGAGAGAAGCACAGGAAAAGGGAGAAGCAGGTTCCCTGCGGAGCAAGGAGCCCAAAGTGGGACTGGATCCCAGGACTCTGGGATCATCACCCAAGCTGAAGGCAAACGCTTAATTGACTGGGCCATCCAGGCACCACATAGACTTAAATAAAATTAAAATAAATTAAAATAGAATTAAAATAAAATCAAACTACTTTTTAATTCAAATTTTACAATTTATTGAGTTATCTCATTTGACATCATTAGGTTGCTTTTCATTAATCAGGAAAGCTCAAACCCCCAACAGAAAGAGCCAATGAAACTTTTAACAGTTAATAACAGTGACTCATTCAAATAGCAGCTTGCAAGAGGCATTTTTAGAACAAAATACATTCACCAGTGTCTCATGTTAATTTTCACAATGAAAAATAGAAGTCCATAATCATAACCAATGTCTTCTAAGTATTCATAGATAAATTAAATAATGTTCATTTATAAATGAAATATATTTGCATTTTAATTATTTAGAATTGAAATTATAAGTGTACTATAGATATTCTCTCAATTAGAATATTCCATAATAGAACATGTAATTGGTTAAGTATTGCAGATAAACTGACCTGGGAACATTTGGAATTTTTTTAATAGTTTAAAGTTTTATTTAAATTCCTGTTAGGAAACATACAGTTCATCTTTCAGTGTAGAATTTAGTGATTCATCACTTACATACAACACCTGATGGGAACATTTAGAATTTGAGTACCATGAGCTACTGACTTCATAGCTGTGGAAAGAAGCTGATCCACTGGCAAATGTAGTAGATATTCAATAAATGTTACACAGTGGATACTCACTACCTATTTCTGAGTAACAAAAGATTAAAAGTAAGAAATTTAGTAATAATAAGTGTAACAGCCATGTACTAAGCACTTATATGTTCTTAATTCTTATCTAAAGTTTATAAATATAAATATCCATGTTTATTATCTATCACTTATGATTTACATTCTTTCATCAACCATGAAAGAAGCTTTTATAATCAATATTTTTTTAATACGGAAGCTGAGACTAACTCACATATAAACACATATTTGTACATATCAGAATCAGAACTCTAGCTCAGATCTATTTGAATCCAAAGTGTGTGTTATTTTTTATACTGTGTTGGATTTATTTTCAATTGCTATTTTTTTGTTTCTGGAGTTATTAATTGAGCTTATTTATTCTTAATGTTTACATCTATTGGTGTTGTTATTTTCAATTTTTAAGACACATATTATCTGAAAATTGTGAAAAAGAGAAAATCAAATTTCTGATGGAGTTAAATTGTAAACATATGCATATATACATATGTATGTGTGTATATGGATATATATATATACACACACAATGTTGGATAATTTTGAGTACATATTATCTTTAATTACAGACACTTAGTTACATGCTTATCACTCTAGTTAGATTGGAATTAGGATACAAAGTGAAATTAAACTCTGGCTTCAATCTTAAAGACATAATATTACTAAACATGCCATATTGAAAATGCTTTTATCTGAATTTTAGGCAATTCATCTTGCTTCTATTCAGCATGAATTTGCTTGTAAGCAAATGTCTAACTAAAGAAAACAAAACACAAACACTACAACTAAAAACTATAAAATTTTTCCATTAACAAAGATCTTCATATTTTAAACTCATTTCTTGTTTATCTTTTTGAACATCTTAACAGGAAAAAAATGTTGATATGTTGATTTATACATACACATTTTAACACATAATTTATATATATGTACACACATATACAGTTGTGTTCATTTACTTTTAAAGTCTATTTTTTATTTGCTATTAAGAGGTAAGTTCTGTTGCATAGTCATAAACATAATAATGACTTGTAAGTGAACTCCATTCTATCTCATTACATCTTTAGGAAAGCATGTCTGAAAACAAATGAAATTTGAGGGCAACATGCTTGTTTCATACCAAGAAACAGAATATTATTTTTAATATGAAATATGTATTCAGTTCCCAAATATTTATTTTGAAAAATGCCAGAACAAAATATCAAAAATTATTTTTCTTTTCTCATATATTTATTGAACACATAAAATATAACATCCACTATGCTAAGTGCTGTATATTTATTAATAATAAATTGTCCTACCCTTTTTTATTCTAGTGGGAAATGATAAATGGTATTTTGGCAAACTGCTTTAAGGAAATTTTATTAACAGTAGAATTGATAGTAGTTTAAACCAAAAAAGAATCTCCTTTACAAAAATACTTTGTGTCTTTTTGGTCATGATGAAATTGACCTGTATTTTAGAAACTTATCTGCCATTGTGAATATTTGCCATTTCCATATAATACCAGTTGAAAATCTTTCAACTGTAACTGTTACTGAGATAAGTCATCCATCTTTGGTACAATAGGAAGAGTGTATGATGGTTATGAAAACAAATGTCTTTCTGGGTTAACAAGTTGAAAAAACTGATGACATATTTTTGTACAGGAAAACACAATATCTATAAAGATACTATATGTGTATATAAAACTAATAACAAAATAATGTTTACAGTTGTAATGAAAGATCTAGGAGGAAAATATCCACTTCGTCACCTCTCCATTTGAACGTCCAACCTTCTACCCATGTGAGAGGTTTTACTTGGGCACCTGGGTGGCTCAGTCAGTTAGGAGTCTGCCTTTGGCTCAGGTCATGATCTCAGAATCCTGGGATGGAGCCCCACATTGGAAATCTTTGCTCAGGGGGGAGCCTGGTTCTCCCTCATCTTCTGTCTGCATATCTCTCTCTCACTCTCTTTGTTAAATAAATAAATAAAATCTTAATAAATAAATAAATAAATAAATAATAAACATAAACATATTTTTTTTTTTCTTAAAGGAACAGAGAGGATTAGCAATGGGGTAACTCTTGGGTAAAAAAGTAGGCCAGAACTCCCTGCCTCTTTCTGGTAAGGTTTTGGTGGCATATTTGTGCTAAGAGATAATATTTATATAACCACAACACTGTTGAGAACCAGCTGAAGTGCTTCAGTTTTCACCAGAACAGATTTTCCTGATGATGTTCAGTTGCCTTTCATTCGCCATCCATCTGTAGATCCATTCAAATTAGTGCAATGTTACCTTCTTTCTGCTTCTTACAGTGACATTATTTCTTATCTGTAGTTATTCAGGGAACATTCATGAACTTTTGAGATAATACAATAACCATAATTTTAGAAAACTTTGCTAAGAATGGAATGTAAAAGATGATTGTTTATGTGTTTTAATGTTATAAGTATTTCTGGATAAACAGACTGAATAGTAACAATAGATTAAATCTACAGCTGTATTTCTTAAAACAGATAATGATCCAAAATTAGATGATAATTTTTGAGGCATTTTTGAAACAAAGGCCAAATTTTAATGTAATATCTTTAAAATATAGATTATTAGGTAATTAAAATTTTCTAGTGATCTATATTACAAATGATAAAACAATACTTGATAAATTTTAATATGTAAATGAGATACGAATTCCATTCCACTGACTTAGACTTGTATTAATGTCCTTTCTAAATACTGCTTGTCTAGTATTGTCAAAGTCCAGACTTGATCCTTTTTGAACAAGTTCATATATATGTGGACTTAATGTTTCTTGCTCTTTTCCTGTGGCTCTGCTTTGTTAAGGTATTTTGTCATATTGTGGTCAAAGTCAGATTATAATTGTTGGAGTACAGGGCTAATAATATATCATGTAGCCTAAAATGCAGAGATTAAGCAAACTGTTTTCTGAAATAAGAGCCCTGATCAACTTTGATAAAATCTTCAGATTATTTTGTGCCCTGAATTAATTAATTTAATTAATTAATTTGACAATAACATTTGAAGTCCAAGGAAAATTTGTGCATATAAAACAAATTTTGTTAGTACACTCTTGCATAATAAACACATTCTTTTATCAGAAGAATTTGTTAATAATTGTTAAATAATATGGGGTGCTTGGGTGGCTCAGAGAGTTAAACCTCTGCCTTCAGCTCAGGTCATGATTTCAGAGTCCTGAGATCAAGTCCCACATCAGGCTCTCTGCTCAGTGGGGATCCTGCCTCCCCTCTCTTTCTCTGCCTGCCTTTCTGCCTATTTGTGATTTCTCTGTCAAATAAATAAATCATATCTTAAAAAAAGAATTGTTTAATAATAGAATATCAAATAGTTAGAAACCTCATATATTTTTTTTATCTTTCTTTATCTGAATTTCCATCTGAGATAATGATGGAAATCTGACTCAAATTCAAATATCTGACACTAATTCTGTAATTGTTGCATTATCACATACTTTAGAAGCTATCATAAAATAACAACAAAGATAATTTTAAGTCCAAAATGATTACACACAATTTCTTAGAAAAATATATTTTGAATAAAATAAATAATATGTACCTGTTTTCTCTGTGTTGTGCAGGCAAAATGATCAAAGCAAAGGAAATATCGTTCTTCCCATTTGTTACAAACTTCCTTTTCAGAATAAGTAAATGTTCCACTTGGACACTGTCCTACTTGAGATGGGGCTGAATGTCACAGAGAATAAATAAGAGGACAAAGTAAAGAAAGCAACATAGTGGAAAGGACAGAAAAGTGTATATAACATTCTGAAGTGGTATTCACTTTTTTGAAAAACTGAAAGGAAATAAAGCCTTCCACAAAAGTACTGAAATGTTTGTTCCCCATATTCTACTCCACTCAAACCCCAATTTCATTCGTCATTCTCTTTGTCCACTATTTCTTAGCCAGCTGCTGTTTCACTCAGATGCAGAATTCTAGGTCTGTAACTTTCAGATATCCAGTCAGCTCTGTAATGTAATGTTTTCATCAGCACAAGGATGTCAGCTCTTCACTGTTCTTTGCCCTTTTATCATCAGTAGAGCTGAGATGCTGACTTTGCCACCATAAATGCATATACCATGTGCTTAGTACTGATAATGACTATCAATGTTTCATTGCATTTTAAATTCATAATGGAAATAAATTATTAATGAATTGTGATCAACATGCTGTGTGAAATCTGTAAAAACTTGGTACTGACAATGTTGTTGAATTTTATGACAAAGTTACCAGATTGAGAATCACTCATGTATGCCCAGAAAGCTTATACAGCCCTTTGCACAGAATAAGAAGTTAGTCATTTTTTTCCCGATTCAACAATTATTTTTTATGTTTCAGTAGTTTTTTTTCAATTTTATTGAAAGTTTAAGTTTAAGGCACATAGCACGACTGTGTCATTTATATATTTTGTGAAATGATTACCACAATAGAGTCAACTAACATCTTTCTTCTCACATAGATGAGAATTTTTAGGATTTACTCTCCTAACAACTTTTCTATATATCCTACAACAGGGATAGCTATTTTCATATATATGTATATGAAAACACACTTAAGTTGTTTCCATATTTTGGCTATTGTAAATAATGCTGCTATAAACATGAGGGTCCATGTGTCTTTTTGAGTTAGAATTTTTTTTTTCGGGGGGGGCTTGTGCCTGGATGGCTCAGTCATTGAGTGTCTGCCTTTGGCTCAGGTCATGATCCCGGAGTCTAAGGATCGAGCACTGCATTGGAATCCTTGCTTGGCAGGTGGCCTACTTCTCCTTTCATACCCTCTGCTTGTGTCCCCTTTCTAGCTGTGTCTCTCTCTGTCCAATAAATAAAGTATTAATTTTTTTATTTGAATATATTCCTCAAAGTGGAATTGCTATATTATACAGTAGTTCTATTTTGATTTTTTTAAAGATTATTTATTTATTTATTTATTTAACAGATAGATCACAGATAGGCAGAGAGGTAGGCAGAGAGGTAGGCCGAGAGAGAGGAGGAATCAGGCTACCTGCTGAGCAGAGAGCCCGATGTGGGCCTCGATCTCAGCATCCTGATATCATGACCTGAGCTGAAGGCAGAGGCTTTAACCCACTGAGCCACCCAGGTGCCTTCTATTTTGATTTTTGAGAATCCTCCACATACATCCTATAGGGACTATACCAATTCACAATCGCCCAATAGTATACAAAGGTTCCCTTTTTTCCATACTCATGTCAGCATTTATTATCTCTCATTTTTTTGATCATGGCCATTTTAACACATGTGAAGTAATATCTCATTGTGGTTTTAATTTACATTTCCCTAATAACTAGTGAGACTGAGCATCTTTTCACGTTCTAGTTAGTTTTTCATATATCTTCTTTGAAGAAATGTTTATTCAGGTCCCTCATGATTTTTTAAACTGGTTACTTGTTTTTTGTTTTTTGTTTTTTCTATTGAGTTTTATGAGTTCTTCATATATTTTGGATACTAAACCCTAATCAGATACATGGTTTGCACTTTTTTAACATTATGTAGGGTTTTTTAAGTTTGCTGATGGTTTCCTTTGCTGTGCAGAAGATTTTAGTTTGATGTAGTCCCACTTGTTTTGTTTTATTTTATTATTTTATTTTTGTGTGTCTGTTGCTTGTGGTTTAGACATCATATCCAAAACATCATTACCAATACCCAATTGAGGAGTTTTATTCTTATGTTTTCTTCTAGGTGTTTCATGGTTTCAGATCTTATATTTAAATCTTTAATCCATTTTGAGTTAATTTTTGAGTAGTGTAAGTTATGAGTCCAGTTTCATTATTTTACATGTGAAGATCCAATTATCCTGACACTGTTCATTGATGATACTATCTTTTCTCCACTGAGTATACTTCACTACTTTGTCAAATACTAGTTGGTTATACATGCTTGGTTTTATTTCTAGGTTTATAATTCTCTTCTATTGGTCTATTTGTCTATTTTTATGACAATACCATAATATTTTTAAGGCTATGGCTTTATAGTATGGCTTGAAATCATGAAGCATGATGCCTCCTGCTTTGTGCTTTGTAAGGACTTCTTTGGCTACTCAGGATCTCCTGTGGTTCCATATTACATTTTAGGACTGCTTTTCTACCTATGTAAAAACTGCCATTAGATTTTTGGTTTTCCAAGAGATTTCATCAAATCTATTGACATTTTAACAATATTAAGTCTTTCAGCACATGAACCTGAGATACTGTTCCATTTGTTTTTGTACTCACTGATTTTTTTTTTTTTCATCAATGTCTTTCAGTTTTAGGGTAGAAATTTCTCATCTCCTCTGTTAAATTCATTCCTTAGTATTTTGTTGTTTTTAATGTTATTGTAAATGAATCAATTTCTCTATTATTTTCTTTCAGAAAATATGCTGTTAGTGTATAGAAGCATTAATGATTTTTATGTGTTAATTTTATAACCTGCAACTTTATTGAACTCGTTGATTCGATCTAAGTTTATTGGTTGAGTCTTTAGGATTCTATATGAAAAATCATATAATTTAGCCATTTATGGGTGATGGGTATTAAGGAGGGCCCTTGTGACTAACACTGGGCATTTATGTAACTGATGAATCATTAAATTCTACACCTAAAACCAATTTTACCACATATGTCAATTAACTTGAATTTAAATAAAAACTAAAAAAAAAAAAAGGATAACTAGGAGCAATTAAAATCATGTAATCTGTGAAAATTTTACTTCTTTCCTTATAATTCTGACACCTTATTCCTTTATCTTGCCTGACTGCTATAAGTAAAACATTCAGTATTATATTAAATAAGAGCGGTGAGAGTAAACACCCTTGTCTTGCTCCTGATCATAGAGGGAAACTTTTAACTTTTCACTATTAAGTATGTTAGCTATCATCTTGACATGTAGTTTATGTTATGTTGAGATATGTTCTTTCTATGCCTAATTTGTTGAGATTTTTTATCATGAATGGATGTTGCAAATACTTTTTCTGCATCTATTCAGATAATCATGTGATTTCTTTTTCATTCTATTAAATGGTGACATATGATTGATTTGTGTATGTTGAACCATCCTTACATCCTAAGGGAATCCCATTTGATCATGGTGAATGATCCTTTTAATGTGCTGCTGAATTTGGTTTACTAGTATTTTATTGAGAATTTTTGCACTTATGTTTCTCAGTAGTATCTTTTTCTTGTTTTGGTATCAGAATAATGCTGGCCTCATAAAACAAATTCAGGAGGGTCCCTATCTCTTCAATTTTTGGGGAGAGTTTGAGAAGAATTGGTGTTAATTTTCTTTCTTCTTTTCTTTTTCTTTTCTTTTTTTTTTTTTTTGTAAGCTTCACCAGTGAAACCATTTGATCTAGGGCTTTTCGCCATTGGGAACTCTTTTATTAGTAATTGATCTATTTGGTTCTTCCATTTATGCCTGATTCAATCTTGATAAATTTTAAGTTAAGAAATGTTCCATTTCTTCTAGACTGTCCAGCTTATTGCCTTATAGTTGTTCATAGTAGTATATTACAATCCTTTGAATTTCTGTGTTATCAGTAGTATCTCTCCCTCTCCCTCTCTCTCTAAACAATTTCACTAATTTGGACCCTTTCCCTTTTACTCTGGTTAGTCTAGATAAGTTTGCCAATTTTATTTATCTTTAAAAAAAAAACAAACAACTCTTAGATTGCTAACCTTCTCTGTTGTTTTTTTCTGTTCTCTATTTCATTTATTTCTGCTCTAATCTTTATTATTTCCTTTCTTCTGCTATCTTTACACTCAGTTCTTCCTTTTCTAATTTCTTAAGGCATAGGTCATTTATTTGGGATCTTTCTTACTTCTTAATATTGGTGTTTACATCAATGAACTTTCATTTTAGAATTGCTTTTGCCCATAAGTTCTGGTATGTTATATCTTCATTTTCATTTGTTTCAAAAATCTTTTTTATTCCTCTTTTAATTTCTTCTTTGATCCATTAGTTGTTTAGGGGAGTGTCATTTGATTTTCATGTCTTTGTGAATTTTCCAGTTTTCCTCTTGTTCATTTCCAGTTTTATGTCATCATGGTCAGAGAAGATACTTGGTGTGGTTTCAATCTTCTTGACTTTGTTATGACTTGTTTTGTGGCCTAACATATGGTCCAACCTAGAAAAATATTCCATGTGTGCTTGAGAAGAATGTATTCTCCTCATATTGAATAGAACTATGCATATGTCTGTGAGATCCATTTGGTCTGTGATGTTGCAAATCCACCATTTCCTTATTGGTTCTTTGCCTGGATGATCTAACCATTGCTGAGAGTGGGATATTAAAGTCCTCAACTATTACTGTATTGCTATTTATTTTTCCTTTTAGCTCTGTTATTTTTGTTTTGTATATTTAGATAATCTTATGGGTGCATAAATATTTAATCATTATATCTTCTTGATGTGTTGAGCCCCTTTATTGTTATATAATGATCTCTTTTGTTTCTTTTTATCATTTTTATTTCAAAATCTACTTTGTTTAATATAAACTATCCCTGAATTTTTTGATCAACATTTGCTTTAAATGTCTTTTACCATCCCTTTAATCTATGTGTGCCTTTAAGGCTAAAGTCAGTCTCTTGTAGGTATCATATTGTTGGATCTCGTTTTTTTCTTTGTTTGTTTTAATCCATTCAGCAATCGTTAGTCTTTTAATTGGAGGATTTAATTTGTTTATATTGATAGGTAAAGTCTTACTCTTGCCATATTGTTCACTGTTTTCTGGTTGTTTTGTAATTTCCTTGTTCCTTGTTTTCCCGCCTGCTGTCTTTTTTGGTGTGTTTTGATATCAGCATACTTTAACTTCTTTAATGTCTTCTTTTCTGGTGATTACTATGAAGATTATATAAAATATCTTAAGCTTATAATACACTGTTCTAAACTGATAAAAACTTAAAATCCATAAAACTTACAAGCTTTATATTTCCACCTCTCCCTACCCTCTCACATTTTGTGTTATTGCTGTTATAATTTAAACTTATAATTATATAATAACAGATTATTGCAGTTATGGCTATTTTTGCTATGTTCTTTTAAACTATAGGCATTAGGCGAATTATGTACCACTATTATAATGGCTAATCTAAACATAACTATATATTTACCATTACCAGAGAGATTTATGCTATCTTTTTAGGTTTTTTATGATATTAATTAGTATTCTTCTCTTCCACTCAAAGAACTCTTGTAAGGCAGGACAAATGGTAATGACTTCTCTTAGCCTATGTTTGGTCAAGAAAGTCTTCATTCTTCCTTGGTTTCTGAAAGACAGCTTTTTGGTTAACAGTTATTTTATTTCAATATTTTGAATATATCATCCTATTTCTTCCTGGCCTGAACAGTTCTTCTTGAGAAATCCACTGCTAGTCTTACAGGGGTTCCCTTGTATGCAATTTCTCTTTTTCTCTTGCTGCTCTTAAAATCATCTGTCTTTGAGTTTTGACAATTTAATTATAATGTGTTTCAGTATAGTCCTATTGGGGTTTAACCTGTTTGGAATACTTTGGGCCTCATGGATCTGTCCATTTATCTCCCCAGGTTTCAGAAGTCTTTTTGGTTTTTTTTGTTTTGTTTTGTTTTTTTCTTTTAAGTAGGCTCCATGCCTAGTGCAATGTGGGGTTTGAACTCACAACTCTGAGATCAAGTTGTGAGTTGAGATCAGGAGTCAGTCTTTTTTTTTTTCTTTCTTTCTTTTTTTAATATCTTATTTATTTGACAGAGAGAAACACAGCTAGAGAGGGAACACAAGCAGGGGGAGTGAGAGAGGAAGAAGCAGGTGTCCCACAGAGCAGGGAGTCCAATGCGGGGCTCAATCCCGGAACTAGGGCATCATGACCTGAGCCAAAGGCAGATGCTTAACGACTGAGCCACCCAGGCACCCTTCTTTTTTTTTTTTTTCTTAAGATTTTATTTATTTATTTGACAGAGAGAAGCACAGCGAAAGAGGGAACACAAGCAGGGGGAGTGAGAGAGGGAGAAGCAGGCCTCCCACCGAGCAGGGAGCCTGATGTGGGGCTCCATCCCAGGACCCTGGGATCAACCTGAGCTGAAGGCAGTTGCCTAACCAACTGAGCCACCCAGGTGCCCCAGGAGTCAGAGTCTTAAGTGACTCTGCCACCCAGTTACCCCAGGTTTGGGAAATTTTAAACCATTGGTACTTTGAATATACTTTCTGTCTCTTTCTCTTGCTTTTTCATTCTGGAATTCCCATAATGTGAATATTGTTTCTTTTCAATATGTTCAATAATTCCTGTAGTTTTTCTTTACTCTTTTTTTTTTTTTTTCATTCTTTTTTCTCTTCTGCTCCTCTGACTGGGTAATTTCCAGTGTTCTATATACTCCAGATTGCTGTTTTTGTTTTTGTTTTTGTTTTTTTTCCCAGCATGGTCAAGTCTTCTTTTGACAATTCTTCCTTAATTATTGGATTCTTTTAACTTTAAGATTTTTTTTTAATGGTTATTATTTCCTTATCAAACTGTTCATTTTGTTCATGCATTATTTTCTTGATTTTGTTTGATTGTCTGCCTATGTTTTGTTGTAATCTATTAAACTTCCTTATAAAGATTATTCTGAGTTCTTTGACAATTCAGATAACTCCTTTACTTTAGGATCAGTTATTAGAGTTTTATTATTTTCATTTGGTGGTCTCATACTTACCTGATTTTTTTGTGATCCTTGATTTCTTATATTGCTATTTGCACAACTGAGTAATTTGGCTCCGCTTCTCACTTTATAGGTTTGCTTTGTCAGAGACCATTCTTTACCAGTCAGATCAGTTTGGATTTCTGGATGGGTCTTCTGGTAATGTCCTTTGGCAAGCTACTATTATTTCTATTTTTGGGCAAGGGAACTGTTTGAACTCTGAGGATGAGGATGGGGGGAGGTGTATCTGGAGCAGAGAACATTTGAATAGGACTGCTGTAGATGGGCTTTATGCTTGCTAGTTTACCTGGACAAGCTTACTACATGATCAGGACTGGGCATTAAATTCAGTGCTAAATAGGGCTATGGATTGGCTTCACTGCCTTGGCAGGGTGGCAGAACAAGATTTAAAGACATTTCAGTCTGTTGTTTCAGGGCATGAGTCAGGCATGAGTGTCCACTGGATTCCCTGGTCAAGTGAGGTCACCAGTTTTGCTCTCCAGATGGGGAACACGCGGGCTGTGCTCCCTGGCCAAGTACCACTGCATGTAGGGCTATTGAATGGGGTATGCAGTTTCCCATGTGCCCTGGTTAAGTTGTCTGTTTGGACAGTCTGAAGGTCATACTGGGATGAACTGGGCTATGAATTAGGTTCCCTGCCTGGGTGCAGCAGAAAAAGCAGCTTCAAAACTGGTGAAATTGTTTGTTGTCTTAAGTTGACCCACATTCCAAGTTCCCTAGCCAATCAAGGCCATTGGCTTGCCTTTGCAGATTCTTGGCTCTGCTTGTCCTTCTCTCACCTTGAGTGCCATTGGGCCACACAGCTTCCAGGAGTTGTTGCTAGCCCTTCTTCTCAGATGGCACTCTTTATAGTAGGTGCAGCTATGTTTCAGCAACCTCACCTGGATAAGAAGAGGAGGGACCACTCTAGAGTACTATTGATTTCCTAAGATACTTTCTGGTTCGGAGGTGCCAGGAGCTACTCTTAGTTTTGGCTATGAATTAATCACCCTGCCTGTACCTAACAAAAGAATTCTCCATGCTTGGTATTGACTTTGGTCTGGAGGTGATCATGGAGGATGTTTCATAGTGGGTCAGGATCAGACTATGATGCAGCATCTTTTCTGGGTGTGAGCAAACTAGGCTCTAAGTACAGCAAGAATCCTTGTTTGAGAATGCAAATGAAGCAGATGTGTACCCCACTGAGTTCTTTGCTCATAGTGTAGATTTGGCAAAGCCACTGGTTGGTTTACTACTTTGGCACTGTAGGTATGAATGTGATCTTCCAAGATCTGTGTCCTAGTTATTGCAAACCCTTTCCTGCTCTTCCATCACAAATTCCCAGTGTTTGAGCCTTGAAAATTTCCTTGTAATCCCCATAGTGCAATATCAGTGTAGAAAGTTCCACAAAGTGATAGGACTGGTTGTCCTCCTGAATTCCCTTTTGTGACTGGAGGATCTGGGGTTCAAGGGAGACCTCTCCCTGCAATGTGGTGCTGTTTTGAGAGAGAAACAATGCAGTCAACATGAATCTGCTTCTCTTCTCTGTCTAATACACTCTGTCTAATACAGTCTGATACAGGGAGGCACATCAGCCTGACTCCCGTGTTCTAGGAATCTCCCAAGAGTGTCTTATTTGTAAACAGTTGTTAGTTTTTCTTCTTATGGGGGCAAGCAAAATCAGGAATAATCTATTTTGCCTTGTTGGTGTTGTCACTCCCAGCATTTTAATAATTGCATATGACTGTTCATTCTGCCTTGATTTAGCTTCCTGACCTTGGGCAACTAACTTACCTTCTCTACAAACTCAGTTTTCTCTATTCAAAAAATTAACTAAAAGGACTGTATACTTTCAAAAGTTTCTTCTATATTTATTATATTATTTCTATGACTGGATAAAGAGATCTTTCAGAAGGATACTATAAAATAAACAAAATATAGAGGCACCTAGGTGGTGCGGTCAGAATCTTGGTTACAGTTCAGGCTGTGATCTCAGGCTTATGAGTTCAAGCCCCATGTCAGGCTCTGTGCTCAGTGCAGTGTCTGCTTCAGATTCTTTCTCCCTCCCCCTCTTGCTCTCTTTCTCTTTCTCAAATAAATAAATACTTAAAAATAAACAAAATATAGACATACTTTTCACATGTCAATATTTGTCATGAATGCATTCTGTGAATACATTCACAGAAGTTGTGATTCTTAGGTGTTTATAAGCTAAATTTATATAAGTTTATAAGCTAAATTTGTATAAGTGATAATTTTGAATATTATAAGTAACAGTCATGGAGATATTTATGCACAGTACAATGTGCTATGATAAAATATCTCTTTTTATTATTGACAGATATATATTCAATAAAGTACAGTGAGGAAATTTACTGTCTTTAATGTTTCTTCACAACTTCACTTTAATTGAAAAATAATTGACTTCGGGGTGCTTGGGTGGCTCAGTTGGTTAAGCGACTGGCTTCGACGCAGGTCATGATCCCGGAGATCTGGGATCGAGTCCCACATCAGGCTCCCTGCTTGGCAGGAAGCCTGCTTCTCCCTCTCTCACTCTCCCTGCTTGTATTCCCTCTCTGGTGTGTTTCTCTCTGTTAAATAAATAAAATCTTAAAAAAAAAAAAAGAATGAGCTATATTCAGAAACTGATTACTGACAGTTTCATTGGACCAACAATAAAATACCCAAATTATAACCAAGTTATGAACATAAGTGATATCCTAACCTGTCGTCAACATGTGTTGGCTTAATCAGCAGTAATATTCCACTAAGTTATACATAGCTTGGATAGCCTGTTGAATTTATTGGATTAAACTCTTCTGTCTGCTACCCGGGTCACTTTGGATTTTCCTAATTATGCAAATAGGAACACTGACAGATGAGTTTGTTGGTGGATATAGTCTTCTTCTCCAAGAGGACAGTTTTAGTACATTTCCCACTGGTTTCAATACAGATAGGATATTTTAATGTTATTGTTTTATCTGAGAAAAATAGTTTTTTTTTTTTCCTAAAACAATCCTTGTAGTCTAAACCAACAAACCACAGTAAAGAAAAATTAAATCCTTGAGGACTTGTGCCACGTTCATGCTTAAAACATTAAAAACATTCAACTTAAAGGAAAGTAGCCATAAGAAACAATCTATATTCTTATTCTCTTCTTCAAGTACTAGATTAGAATGCAAAGGAAAGTTAATTAGATCATGGAGATCATCGTTAAACAGAAAAATAACTGGAAAGAGCAAAATATGGGTTTTATGAGCTGTCAACTTTATTCTATTGGTGGAATGGGAAAGTGCCCTGGTGCTTTTAGAATACTGAAATTGTCACTAGGTATTCCTAGGCACTGAATCGGAGGAAATTGCCTTGGGCTAATTGCCATGTGCTATGTTAAAGCTAATAGAGTTTTATACTAAGTGCCCGATGAAGCTTGTTTAAGTAATGGATATTCCTTTAGGCCAGGAGAAATCCTGAGATACTTTTACCTAAATAGGAAAGTGGATGATGAAGGAATAGGGAAAGACAGTGAATAAGGATTGTAAAATTTATGAGTAAGAAAAGAAGTAAAAGCTTGGATAAATGGAAGAAGATTTAAATGTTACTTTGGTTTCTCCTATCAATAACCTAGAGAGGCTTTATATTGTCAAAAGCTAATTGCACATGTCATTTTTAAAAAATTTTAATACCATGTGACACTATTTGTTTTATAATTATGCTCCACTCAAAACAGCATGTTTTATTTTAAAAAAATTAACTAATGATTTCTCATTGAAAATGTTACTACTTTTTTTCCTAAATGATTTAAGGCTCTACTTGCACTCTGCATCTTAAAATAACCATAATATTAAGCACGTTTTAAAATATTATAGATGATTATTTATAAAATAGATTATAATTATACAGCTGTATTAATTTCTTGTACATGTAAATTAAGTGACTATCTAGATTAACAAATATTTTCTTCAATATGATCTGATTAAGGCATAATTCCTATTAATTATGCTTTAAGTGTTTGAGCTCATATTTTACTTAGAGCTTCTTGTTCTATAAATCAAAAAGTCATTCATTTTTATTAAGACAACAAATAGGCAACCCAGAGTGGCAGATGATATGTGTAATACATATACATTCAACAAATGACTCTTATCTCAAATATATATAAAGAACTACAGCTCTGTAAAAGAAAGCTAGATCAAGATATCGCCCCTCCAAATATATATATAATATATATATTTGAAAAGAAACTTCAGAAAATAAAATATCATAGTAGGCAATGAAATATGAAAGTTTATCCAATGTAATCATTAGGAAAATAGAAATTAAAACTACAAAGATATATTACCAATGGCATTACCATTACCAGTTTTAATAATATTACCATTACATATCCACAGCAACAGCTGAAAGTCAGAAGACATGTACCACTAAATCTTGGCAAGGATATGGAGCCACTGGGACCTTGATTGAATTTGAATTTGAACACTATTTTTGGAAATTATTTGGCAGTATCTACTTAAGTTATGTATATGCATACCATACGATCCACATTTCCTCTCCTACATATTAACTGGGCAGAAATGCATATACATGCTCACTAAAAAAAAAAAGTTAGTAGAGTCATTTTTTAAAATAGGCCCGAACTGAAACCTACCTAAATGCCCACCGACAGTGGAAAGAACAAATCAGCTGTGACACAGGCCATGTACAGCAAGGAGAAAAAACTATCAGCAACAAAAGGCAATAATATACATTAATTTAACAAACATAATCATTAAGTAAAAAACAAACAAACAAAAAAACCCAAAAACTAAATACAAAAGAGTGTGCACTGCATGATCCCATTTATATAAAATCCCAAGTATGCACTATTAATTTATGGCATTAGAAGTTAGGACAATGATTACCTATAGGTGAGGTGGAGAATAAAAGGGTGCACTAAGGATTCGTTGGAGATTAATGGTTCTGGTAGCTTTGTGAAATGTTGATTGAGCTAGGCTGAACTATGTTGCTCAGAATTCCCTTCTGTCTATATTTCTGGATATGGTGAAGCACAAGAGATCTTTTGAGTCAGAGGTTAAACAGTAGTCATTTGGTTTTCACTCTTAGAAATTCAGGAAGGCACTTTTGCATCTTACAAATATTATTGCTTATGGCTCACCTGATTGCTGTGAGACAGCAGCTGTTCTGGCAACTCTTTGTCTACCCTGTATTCGTCTTTAGCTTCCCCACTCCTGAGCTAGTTTCCAGGAGGAAGGATATTAGCTTCCCCTGCAAGACATGCACAACATGAAGGTTAGAGAGACAGAACTGACCTGATCCTAGGTATCTTTGTGGGTTCCAGCTTGCCCTACCTCTCATCCACTTTATAACCATCTTCCCTTCCCAAATACCTGCACTGAGGACTTCAAGCTCCAGCATCAGATGTGAGGACAAGAATTTACAGAAACTCTTTAGCTCCCACAACCAGGAAAGGGCAATTCCCTGTAATGAGTCACAATATATCTGATCAATCACTATCAGATGCCCTGGTCAAATTTGTTTCTTGATCACTGTGTTTGTTATGCAAGTGTGTACAGTTTTTGAAAATACACTTAGTTGTACATTTATGATTTGTATATTTTTCTCAGACCATTGTAATTTAATAATGAATTATTTGAAAGGTCTGAATGCTTAGGATAAAGTGTCAGCCTTCATAATTACTCATTGGTATGAGACTAAGAAAAGTGGAAAAGTGTGCCTAAAAAAGTGTCATCAAATATGCTTTTAATGAATCATGATCACTGTATAAGGATCTTTAGGGGAAAAAAAAAAGTCTTACACTTCTTGGTATCTCTCTTTTTATAATTACATTCATATTCATTGGGTACATTATTTAAATTATTCTAAGTTGCATATATCTGCTATAACTTAATATTTATCTTCAAAGTTAATATCTACAATATGTTAAATGGAGCTGGTTTGCAATTATTAAATACACAATTAAAAAACTTCTTAGATTACCAAGTTCTTGAGATGACCTTCAGATTAGCAATAGAGAAGATAAATACCTTGAGGTCAATTACTACTACTCCAGTGGTCCAAGAGGCCACATGTGGAGGAATGAATAGAGAAAAGAAGCTGAGGAGGAGGAGGAATCCAGCCTGGAGAAGAAACAGACCAAGTGGGTAAAGACTGCCTATAAAGGTGAGCCCTAAATTTCTAAAATGTCCTGACAGACTGGTAGGAAACCTTCAGGAAGTAATAATCATGAAGATGCAATCTCTGTATTTATCTTCTAGAAGGTTCCAAGGGTTAGTGAAGAAAGACTTGAAATCATATAAATAAGTTTGAAGGGGAGTAAAATAGAAAACAAAGAAGGGGAGAGGAGAACAGGAGTGGGGAAGAGCCACCCGGAACATCAGAGAGCATTTTGTTACTTCAGAGAATGATCAACCAGGGGATAGGACAGGAGGTGTGAAAGATGACCTAACCTATTGAAAAATTCCAGCAGGAAGCTAATATGTTAAGGAGCCCCTACTCTGATATCAGGTAGTTTTTACAGGCTAACTTTTTAATGCTTCCCATTTTTTTTTTTCTCATAAGTAGTGTTCTTCCTACCCCCACCCTGGTAGATATGCACTTTACAGTTATGGAAACAGAGACTGAGATATGTTGAAAAAACCAGTCCAAATGCCTCTGGGTCAAGAAACGGAGCAGGTCTTTAAATGCAATTTAAGTAGACTTCAACGATCATATTCTTTCCACTATAGCACACAGCTTTTGTGACTCCAGGTAAGTTTCAAAGCTACTGCTCACGGGGAGTCTGAAAAAGAAAATCCTGGCAAAATCTGCTCAGATGCTCTGAAGCAGCTGCTTTATCGTTAGAGGAAAAAAAAAAAAAAAAAAAAAAAAAGCCATGTTCTGGTTCAAAAGCAGAGAATCTCAGCACCTAAGGCTTCTGCTGTATTTTTTTGATCTGGTCATGATATTGCTGCAAAGGGCATCCCATACTGCACTGGAGCAGAGCCTTAGAGATTGATAGCCAGTGGTAGGGATTTTTTCTGTAATTTTAAAAGCCTTATATATCTAACCATAGTGTATAAGAGAATGTATCTATTTTTTGCCTGTAATAAAAATTTATCATTTGGCATTATTACACTTCACATTTGAAAACTGATTTTACATCCAGGTTGAGGCAAAGAAATAATCATTTAATTTCTAGTGCTTCAAACTGTCTTCCCTTAAGTATGTTATTGTTTCTTCTTCATGTTACATCAGAGCTAAATTGTCAGTGAAAATTTTTTTTAAAAAAGACTAAGAGGTTTTTTTGTTTGTTTTGGTAAGCTATCACTGAGATGATGTACTTCTTTGTGTGACCATTTTCCTCTATTATTTTAGAAGTGTCTGATTTAAACGTTGAACTCTTTAAAAATAATGAATAAAGTCCTAGTTAAGTACTTGAGGTCAGGAGTCAAAATGAATTGAAATCCAAGCCTCACCAATAACTACCTATGGGACTTTGAACATATATAAGCATTGAAACAATAATGAGGTTTTTATAACTGTGCTATATGCAAATGAAGTAAGGAAATACATATGGTTCATGTTTGATACATTTCAAATATTAATTATTTTAGTTTAGTTGCTTACTCATTTTTTTTTTAATTTTCTGTATGATGCTTTGACATCTTAGGGATGTCTTAGAGATGGACTATGGCCTAGAAGAGACTGCTACTCTCAGGGCAAGCTAATCCTTAAGCTAATAAACAACTTTCTAGGAATACATCTTCATTATACAAGCCAACTAACCCTATGTCCATGGTCCATGCCCCCAAGCATGTTCTTTTTCCAACTCTCATATACCCAATTGATCTTTTCTTGCCCTAGAGCAACCCAGGGTCAAGTAACAGGCATCTAGAGACCTCAGTATGGCTGAAAGCCCACCAACATTATTCAAATGAGCAATCCTACACTATTTCCCTGCCCTCCCTTGAATTTTCCATGGAAAGCACAATTAACCTTCTGGGCCATGTTTCCTGTCCCTCCATCTCCTGACCCAAACTGGTGCTTCTCATGTGGTCCTGCATAGTGTGACATGCCCCTTTTCTTGGCAAATATAATGCATTCTTCCTTCAATGACAGTGACTCTGTGTCATCACTCAGGCATCTTTCTAAATTAAAATGCTGCAGATACAAGAGGCACTTACCCAACAGTCCCTTTTTCCTTCTTTCAGAGCTCAGCCTTGTTCAAGCGATGGCCCCAGGGTATGGATTATGATTGGTTTAAGCTCTGTGAGATAAACTGATAGTCCTTAATCAGTCTACAGGTTGATGTGTGATCTGGCAAGGGAATATAAAGCATAGGGTAAGAGGAGGAATTATGGGGAAACAGTAGTCTCCCTGGTATTCAGGAGACTCACAGGGAGAGAGGACTCTTGAATTCCCCTCACTTTCCTTCCTATTTTGGCTACTGTTCAATGTGTACCCAAAGCTCGGAATTGTAGTCAGTCTCTTGCAATCATGAGAAACAAGTGTGAGGATGGTAGAGAAGCAGGATGAAAGACCTGAGTCCTTGAAGGTGTTGAGTCACTAGAACATCAGGAGAGCCCACCTCTGGGCATCTTGTTAAGGGTATTACACATGTTCTATGCTTTAAGGTAAGACATTTTTGCATTCATTATTTGTTGAACATTCATATTAATTGCATCAAGGGTAGCCTAATGGGTACAACTTTCAAGTCTATATTTATAAATATATTTTAAAACCTGAATGTTTTTAAAGCTCGATTTACTTCCTCAGTTAACAGACTACAAATATGAGGAAATAACAACAGCAAAAAATCAGTGAGATCAAGTAATGTGCCCAGTAATATAGCTTCAGAAAGAGTCAGTAATGTCATTGTAGGGAGTTTTCTCTTTAATCTGATGTGTTTGCATCATCAAAACCACTCATTTCTTATGGCAAAGAGTGAGTTCATTGTCCTGTTTATTATATATTTTGTAAGTTACTTTAAAACAAAATTTTTCCTATTTTGATTTGACATCTCAATACCATTTAAAAAGCATATTAATTCAGATTTTTTTCTCAAACAATCTAACATACAGATTGAAATTCAAGTTCATTTTTTGGCAGAAGTGTCAACTGTCTTCCCTCTAATTATAACTGTTAACCTCTATTCAACATATATAGTGTGTCAGTACATGCTAATTATCTTGGATATATTATGTCATTTAAATCAGATAACACTAGGAAGTACATTTCTAGTATATATTTTCCACTTTTATAAAGGAGAAAGCTAAAGTTTAGAAATGATAAGTAATTTAGCTAAGCTCCCCAAGCTAATCAGCAGTAAATTAGGAGGCATAGCTTTCCGAACTGACCAGACTCTGTGCTCCCAATCAGCATAGTTCACTGTGATAGTTAAGCCAATCAATTCCTTCTTTTATGCTGCAAAGTACATTTCAAAATCAGAAAGTAAAAGGGATGCACTAGGATAAAAAACAAAAACAAAACAAAAAACAAAACAAAACAAAACAAACAAACAAACAAACAAAAAACCACCTCATAGTGAATGAACGGGTATTCAAAAAGAAGAAATGCAAATAACCAGCTAGTTTGTGTGTTGAGACATGTTCCCTGTCACTAGTAATCAAAAACTGGAATTAATAAGAATTAATAACACTACTAAATCTTGTTTTTCCTATCACACATTTTAATAATAAATCCAGTGAAAAATTGCAGTAAAACAAATAACTGTAATGCACTGCTAGAGTGATTATAAATTGGCATGAATTTTCTGGAGGAAAATTTTACAAGACCCCAAGAGTCTTTAAAAATTTTTACAGGTAAAGTTCTTTTAGAAATGCTTCTTAGAGAGTAATCAAAGATTTTCTCAGAGTTTATAGAGCAAGATGCCCATTAACAGAAGTACAGGGGCACCTAGGTGGTTCAGTCAGTTAAGCCTCCGACTCTTGGTTTCTGCTTAGGTCATGATCTCAGAGTCCTGAGCTTGAGCCCTGCATTGGGCTCTGTGCTTAGTGCTCAGCTTAATGTTTGCTTGTCCCTCTCCAACCTTATCTGTCCCTCCCCTTCTTTGTGCCAAGTTCCAGTGTGCCCTCTTGCTCTCCCCCTCAAAACAAAACTATTAACAGAAGTACAAAAAAGTGCAATATGTAATATATATCTTAATACAGTGCTTATGTGTACTTTTTTTTTTTTAAAGATTTTATTTATTTGACAGAGAGAAACATAGCCAGAGAGGGAACACAAGCAGGGGGAGTGAGAGAGGGAGAAACAGGCCTCCTGCAGAACAGGGAGCCCGATGTGGGACCGGATCCCGGGTTTCCGGGATCATGACCTGAGCCGAAGGCAGTCACTCAACCGACTGAGCCACCCAGGCGCCCCTTATGTGTACTTTTGATGTCATTAATAATACTGGTAAACGTTTACTGAATAAGGTATAAAAATGAGATTTGACTTTATACTTTGTGATGTGTTGTCTATTCTAGTGCATTCTAACTTTGCATGTAGGTACAGAGACTGTAGAGAGAAAGAGAAAAAGAAAGGGAGAGAAAATGTCAGTCAACAAAGTCAGCTGCAAAATTATAATTTAACACTTCTTCAGTTCAATTTCATTTTTATCTCCAAATCCTGTGTTCTACACTAAAACATTTACTTTCACCTCAGTTCATCCAATGGATCCCCTTAATGTCATGTCACGTATCTGGCATATTACACAGTCCAGAGTCAGTCTGTGGGGGCAGGGCAAGAGGTAAGGTTGATGGTTGGAGGGCCGACATATGTGATAAATTTCTAAATGTCCTACCAACATGGATGTGACCTCTGACTCTAGTCTCTAATTTGTGAGACAAGCCCACAACTCCATCTCTATAACTTTCTCTAACTAGATGTTAGCAAGGATCAAGAAGGGAGATTGTCCTTTTTCAGGTTGCATTTTTTTTTTTAACTGTAAGAAGAGACTTGTTTTCTTTGTGATTATTTGTTTCTTTTAGAAATTTAGAATTTAAAATAGAGCCCTTAAAGATAATTACACATATGATTTCTGTTCTAGATATTCTGGAAAGTCAGAAAAATAAGTTACATTTAAAACAAACAAACAAACAAACTCCTCCCCAAGCAAAAAACTTTACTGACTTTTTCTTTATTGTTTCTGTCATTCCCTTAGGTTGCTGTTTTATTTAGCTTTAATAGCATTCTATAGTACTTTGAATTTTTGTCTCATCAAGGTCTTCTGATGTTGCTGAGCAGTGATTCCGTTTCATATCTCCATATCAATTATGCCACAAAATTATGAGAACTATAAATATGTATGGGCACAAACTGTCACCTGTATCATCAGTCTTTGATTGTGGGTTTGTTCTGTACAAGCCCAGATAAGACCATTTTCTATAGCAGGTAGGAAATTCAAAAACTGGAAGTACAAGTAATAACTAATTTCTTGCTCAAACACTTCTATTACCAGAATATTAAAAAAATCTTACTTCACATCTTCTTGGATTGTTCTGGGCTTCAGTCATTTACCTTGACTCCTTCTTGGGGTGATGCTATTGACTGTTCTACTCACAGACTGAAAGCAAGCTCAGGATGTCATTGCTGCTGTCTCTACCACCATCCAAGACTGCCTCCCTCCACCTTGAACCACTGTTAAGGAGACCCACGGGCTTGCCCCCAGAGGGCTCTGCTTTTACCCAAAGCCTGCTTGAGAGTGCTGGAAAACATAGCCCCCACGCTGTGTGTTTGTGGACCCTACAGAGTTATACCCCATAGGTACAAT
Organism: Spilogale gracilis; assembly: GCA_004023965.1. Taxonomy (NCBI): domain Eukaryota; kingdom Metazoa; phylum Chordata; class Mammalia; order Carnivora; family Mephitidae; genus Spilogale; species Spilogale gracilis. Next base: position 236,445 of record PITA01000478.1, read on the forward strand.
GAGCTCAGAGACAAGAAAGAGATGGCAGATTAACTTCTCAATCTTCCTTCACTCTCTTTCACCAGCAACGGGCTGTTTAAAATGTAGTAGTTCCAAACAGCCTCCTGGGAGATGTGCCCAAGTGTTAAAGCATCAGGTTTTGTTTTGATGCTAAACTGGCATGAGCTTGGTGATGCATAGGTTTGTATGTGCTCTCTCTCCTTCTCTGTCTCACTCCCTTTACCCTTCATTCCTATTTCCATGGCCGTACACACTGCTAAATAATAGTCAATAAATTGACTCTCTACCTCCGGCTCTGTCTTTCCTGAAAGCCAGAGAATGTTGTTACCTTTTCTGGAGTTTGGCTGTGAGCTCTTATAGATGTCTACAAATAAGGTGTGGATCGCCTCTGCCATTAAGATGCACAAATCTTCTGACTTCTCCCTTTTCCCCAGACATTCATTCTATAGATTTGTTCTTACGCCTTCCTCTGGGGCCTTGGCCTTTGCTCAAGAGATAATTTCTGTCAATTGAGTCAATGACAAACGTAATGTAATAAAGAAAAGGAAAAGGAAGGGAAACAATGAATATATAGCATATTTTTCCTGCTACAAGTATGTAAATAGAGATATCAGGGAGATTAAGCAGAGTTAAAGGACAAATAAAATATAGTAGTTTTTTTTTAATATTTTATTTATTCATTTGACACAGGGAAAGAGATCACAAGTAGGCAGAGAGGCAGGCAGAGAGAAAGGAGGAAGCAGGCTCCCTGCAGAGCGGAGAGCTCTATGTGAGCCTCAATCGAGGACCCTGAGATCATGACTTGAGCTGAAGGCAGAGGATTTAACCCACTGAGCCACCCAGTTGCCCATAAAATATTGTAGTTTTAAAGTAGTTTCCTTTAGCTAGTTAGATAGAAGTTAATTTTTTTCCTTCTCCCCACTTTTTGTTGTTGTTGTTGTTGTTGTTGTTTGTTTTTTTACCATTAGGACTTATTGTATTATTTGAGTAACTAATAAAAATATCTATTACAATTTTGCTGTATTATTTTGCTATATTATGAGAGAGAAGCTGGTGGAGAAAGAAAATAAATCATGGCATCCTAATGATGAAGATTACAAAGAAGTGGGAGGAGCATAAAAGAGCAAGGGATGAATAAATAGGATTGAGGGGGAAAAAAGGAAAGTGTTGGAATGTGCAGTGCTGGCTCCTAAATGTACACTTACTCCCAATTGTTTACCTGAAGCCAGTTTTCTGGCAATTTTAAGGTGTTATGCTGGTTGTCCAGGCAAAGCTATTTATTTACAATAAACTAGTCTTTTTGATATTACTCAAAATAACTACCAATCAATGTAGAGCAGAGTGTGTGCTCTGTGAAGGGAGACTTCACTGATCCTTCCTTGTTCATTTGTATATCTGGCTAGAAGGCTTCTCCTGCCCTCAAGAAAAAGGGAAAGGGCATACTTAAAATGTTCTGAAGTTGCAAAGACAAGACATGAAACATATCAGTGGGTTTTTAGAACTCCTCTCTATAGAGATAGTGATAAATGCATGAGGGTACCATGCCCCCAAAGAAGTAGTCACCAGGAGAGATGGGAAAATGTGGCTTTATCTGGGCTCAGAATAAGAGTCTGAGCCTTCAGAAATGGTTAAACTCCTGTTCCTTGAACTTTGTGGTAGGACATGAATAGTGTCTCTATCTCTACCCATGTGGACTTGGATGTAGACTTCATAAAGGAAATTCTGGAATTCTGCTAAAAGGAAATCTTGATTGTGATAGAGGTGGGTGATTATCATCAGTGCTTAACAAGAAAAAGAAGTATTAATAAAAAGGTGATAATCCCTTTTATCTGTATAGAAAATAATTCATTAATAATTGACAAGTTATCTGCATTTCCTTATAAATTCCTTAGACATATCTATAAATTTTGCTTATGAACAGGTTATGAGCACCTGATCCAGTCTGGGAATACTAGTTTGCAGGGACTGCCATAACCAAGGACCACAGATTAAGTGGATTAAACAATAGAAATTTATTTTCTCACAATCCTAGAAACTTAAAGTCCTAGACTGTTGACAGTGTGTTTATTCTGAAGCCTCTCTCTTTGATTTGTAGATGGCTGTCTTCTGCCTCTGTCTTTACAAGGTTTTACATTTGTCTGTGTCTGTGTCCTAATTTTCTCTTCTGATAGAGTCTAGTCAATGGATTAGAGTCCACTCTAATAACCCCATTTTAACTTAATTACTACTTTAAAGACCTTGTCTCCAAATACAGTCACATTCTGAGGTACTGGAGGCTAGCTAGGACTTCAACACATGAATTTGGAGGAACAGTTCAGCTTGTAACACTGAGATACACTTCTGGGTTCACAATTAATGAGCTACCTGACACTCTGCAAATTACTCTATCTCCATCCTGTTTCATTATATACATATATGAGATAAATAGAATGTGATAGCATGTCGTAAGAAGAAAATGCTAAAATACAAAACACTGTAAAGTAATTGAAATATGTTGCATAGTCATAGATGTTAGAGAGATGACCCCTTTTATAGATAGGTATACCTTTTAGCAAAATGGTAGGTTTAATCAGCATAGTATTATTGAGGGTCCAGATACCACAGAGTAGGGAAATTTTAACAAGACAACTGTTAGTATTATTGTGCTCATTTATTTTATCTTTATTGTTCCTTTTTTTTAAAATCAGGATTTTCACATTACTGGGAAATTATGATTCTGGATGGATATATAGTCATTAACCTGTCATCACCATGGAATCAGAGGATTTGTCTTATCTACCTCTGTAATTCAGACATCTAGTATGGTGTATGCGACTTAGCTATTCAGTAAATATTAACTGAGTAAATCAATAAGTTTCCTTGTTTCATACCTCTAATGGATTAGAGTAGAGATATGTGAATATCCCTTAAAGAGATATTCAATTTAAAGCATTTATCATTTCAAATGCTTAAATTACCTCTTCTATGTGATGTTCATATGAACTAAAAAATAAGATTTCCTTCAAAATAGAGTTGGCACAATCTGAAAGAAATAAAGTAGAAATGCTTAGACAAATTTGTCAATGTTCACAAAACCATTTCCCTATGAGGAAGAGAAACTTAGTGATATGAATCTTTGAGTCTTCAGAACCTAAATCCAAAGTTACCCCTAATGAAGAGACACATGGAGACATTGAAATCTTTGGGTACTCCAAGTCCCCTGCTCATGCTTGCATTCTCTCACATTCTCTCTCTCTCTCTCTCTCTCTCTCTGAAATAAATAAATAAAATCTTATTTTTTTAAAAGAAAATAATTTATTCTCTATGTTGAAAAATCATGTATTTGATTCCATAATGTTGAAGATCAAACAGAAGGATTGGTAGTCATTTAAATAATAAATTCTCTTAAATTTCTTGTGAAATTTTCTTGTTGATTCTTCCTTTAAAATTACTACATGTGTTATTATAGAGAAGTCCTTTTGTCTTTATTTTAAAAAAACACAATTTTCTGCAGTTCTTCATGTATTTTTGTCAATGTACAAATGCTTTTATGTAGATTTATTTATTTGATCAAATTAGATTAATTTTGAAATGACATGATATATAATATAAATTCATAAATATCAAGATAAATAGCTGATCTTGGAGGTATTAGATGTCATTCTACAGAACAGAAAACTTGGATAAGTCTAATTCACATTTTTAATATCTTTTTATTATTGCCACTGTCAGTGTTTTCAACATTATTGAGTACCTCTTAGGTAAAATATCAACTACATATAAGATTCCTTCTCAACCTTTAAAAGTCCTTCAAAGGAAATATTTTGTTCTCTTTTTAAATGAAGAAACAGAAATTCAAAGAGTTTAAGTCACTGGTTTAAATTCACACAGTTATTCATGGGAAAACTTTCTTTTTCAAACTCTATTCAACTATATTATTTTCATAATAAAATATGCTTTCATCCACTGGATATATGTGATTGATATGAGCTTTTCATAGTAATGTGTGTCATTACCCACTAGGTACAGGTGATTTATTTGAGAGCTTTAAGCACTTGAGAACTTGGAAGACTCCTATCTACTTCAAATAAACTATGTAATCTCTCAAACCAAGTAAATGACTTGGCATTTAATTCCTTTCTCCCTCATAGGTTTAACAAACTTTGTATTTTGGCTAGCTAAACAATATAAATGTGGTTCTTTAATTAACATATAATGTATTATTTGTTTTAAGGGTACAGGTCTGTGAATCATCAGTCTTACACAACTCACAGCACTCACATAGCACATACCCTCCCCAAGGTCCATAACCCATCCAACCTAACCCTCTCCCCAAACCCCCAGCAACCCTCAGTTTGTTTCCTGAGATTAAGAGTCTCTTACGGTTTGTCTCCCTCCCCAGTCCCATCTTGTTTCATCCCCCCCCAACATAGCAGATACCCTGCCTCTCAAATTCCTTCCATTTGCGCCAACGTGAATGGAACTAGAGGGTGTTATGCTGAGTGAAATAAGTCAATCAGAGAAAGACAATTATCATATGATCTCTCTGATATGAGGAATATAAATGCTTTTGACAAGAATTCCCATTAGATAAATATTTTTTTTTCCTTAAGAGGATTTTATGTTACTGTGTTTCAAAGACAATTTAGAGCATTTGCTTCCAGTGCCATTAACTGCATTCACATTATAATATTGAAAAATGCTTTGTGTTTCAAAGCCATTATTGAAAATCTCCATAGATTTCAAATTGTCTCTTCAGTTTGACATGGAAACCTGAAGATTACATTTACTTGTCTCCTTCCCTAAAATCTAAAGTACACAAAAATAATCAAATGCAGTTTTTTAGGCTTTTGTGAGAAGTGAGAAACAAGGGACCAGAGAATTTGACTCATTTCTGAAAGGTCTAAGACAGTGATTTCATTTGGAGCAATACATCAATAGCATCATTAGCCACAACAGAAACCAGGAATTGAAGTCCATGGAGGTGGAATTGTTTCTTCCCTGTTGAAACCTGGAAACACCACAGCCTTAGAGTGAACAAATTTAATAAGTGGGAATAGGCTGATTACATTGTTGAGTGATAACAAAGAATGGCCACAATGACACTGGCCTACAAGTTCAAGCAAGTAATGAACTTGGATGCAACTGAACACCTATTGTGGGTATGGCTACTTTAGAATTTAATTATGTTTGTTTGGGGAGCACAGACGGAAGTGGAGGGAGTGTGAGTCTGTGCTCCTGGCCCATATATCCTAGAGTGAATCCAGTCAGCTAGCATGTACCAGAGAGGCAAAAACCAGGCTGTACATTCAGGGGAAAGACCAAATGTGTAACAGAATTTCACAGTGGAATTATAGAATTAAACAAGCTTTTACCTTTAAGCTAATAAGCATTTTATAAATATGAAAAAAATAAAGAATTCATGTATATGAAGAAATTCAACTATGAAAGATAACTGATTTTAGAGATACGAAAAATAATCCAGGAAGCAGATGAATGTTAGATAATTTTAATTAGTATTTTAGACAGATTCATGAAGGGAACATCTAAAGAACAGTCTACTTTGGGAAAAGGATAATCAGAGACTATGGCAGCATTTTTGGAATCTAAAGTAGCATTGTGACAGTAAAATATCTGCTTGGAAGTCTAGAAGAAGAACCCTAGGAAATTTCTCACCATGTAAAGTAAAGGGAAAGGAAAAAAAAAAAGAGAGAGAAAACAATTGACAACACTTGAAAAAACTTCAAAATAAAGTTTACATGGAGAAATATCTACAAAGTTCACAAATTTTTTAATAGATGATCCAGAAAGAAAGAACAAAGAAAAATGGAAGAAATAATCAAAGAAACAATTTAAAAATCCCAGAGTGAAAAAAAATACAAATTTTCAAAGACCTCACTGAATACTAAACAGCATGAATCATAAAAAATGATACCTATTTAAACACATTTTCTGAAAATTTAGAACATCATATTTTTTAAAATATGGTTTATCTGCAAAAGATAAAACTCAAATATTCTATCAGACTTTTCATCAGCAAAACTGGCTTTTAGAAAGCAATGGAATGAAATCTTTAAAATCTGTGGTAAAAACATGATATTGAACTAAAATCACTATTCCACAGGCAATTGCTTAAAATTTGAGAACTGAAAAAGTGTGTTTATATACAAGCAATTAAAAATTAGTATATGCTACAGTGTGAATGTGTCCTCTCAAATTCATATGCTGAAATTGTAATCCCCACAGATTCTGGTACAAGGAGGTGGAGCTTTAGAGAGGTGATTAGGTCAAGAGCATGGAGCCTTCAGGATGGGATTAGTATCTTTATAAAAGAGACTCCACAGAGCTCCCTCCCACCTTGTAGGGACAGGGTTAAAAGATACCATCTGTAAACCAGGAGGAGGGTTCTTACCAAAATGCTACCGTGTTGGCACTTTGATCTTGGACTTCTCAGCTTCCAAAACTGTGAGAAATAAATTCCTATTGTTTATGTTACCCAGTCTATAGTACTTTTGTTAGAGCAAATGGAATGGACTAACGCAATATGTTATTTGTTCTTTCTGACAAAAAGAAAATGTTGGGAGAGAAAAAAGAATATATTCTACCAAATGGAAAACAAATAAAAAAAAAAAGAAGAAGAAGAAGACTACACAAAGTGATATAACACCATAGTATAAGAAAAGGAAGACCTTAGGAAGAACGACTCTACATCAAAATAAAATGTCCCAAGTCTGGAGGAAAATATCAAGAAAACAATAGGTGTATTTTTTTTTTTTAATTAATGGAACAGACCTTGATATTATCTCTTCTAATGTCTTCTCTTTTTCTCCTATAATAGTGAAAGTTTTACCTTAGCACATAATGGTACAGGAAAATATTATATTAGCTTCTTTACAAAAAACTCTGGTCACATAATTGATTTCTGGTCAATAAATAATAAGTAGTAATAGTATTAAATAAGGTTACTGTGCTTCTTATTTTACTGTGTCAGGTTCTGTTCCAAGTGCTTTTTTGCATTTGATGATTACTGCCTCCATTGGAGCTAGGTACTATTATTTAAATTTTACAGATGAGAAGAACTTTAGCATCTTACACAAATTAACACTGAATTACTAAAGTACATTGGATGTGCAACTTCTTAGTGCTATACTTGAAACTCAAGGTTCATGCCTTCCTCCTCTTCACTTTTCTTCTCCCACTGGCTGGAATGTTCTAGTAGCTGGGACAGATCTTTTAGACTGCAAGATGCAAACTTAATGATGAGGTTGGAAGAGGATCAAGAAAAAAAAAAAAAAGACTCCCTGAAACATGGAGACGAAATACTAACCTTTGTGTTTTGTTTTGTTTTGCTTTAATATTTTATCTATTTATTTGAGAGACACAGAGAGACAGAGATAGCAAGAGAGAGCATGAGCAAGGACGAGCAGGAAATGCAGGTTCCCAGCTGAGCAGGGAGCCTCCTGACCTGAGCCCAAGGAAGACGCTTAGCCCAGTGAGCCACCCAGACACCCCTAAACCTTTGTTTTTTTAAGAGTAGATTGCTAAAGAGAAATGTTTCTGTCTTTTAACAAAAAATGACTGTTGTTCTGATGATTGTTACAGCAACTATACTTCATCATAATTAGTATGATATTGTTAAGAAATTGGATATTAGTAATGTGGCAATGGCATGTGGTTCTTCTGTGAACACAAAAAATAATTAGCAATTTTAGGAAAAAATGTTCAGGAATCATGGTGCAATGATAATAAAAAATAAAATATGGATTGATTTTTAACAATATATGAGATATAATGATTGAGAAGGAGGATCTGTCCTTGACATTTGGAAAGTATATCTATTTACATCAAAGAGCACATGATGGGTTACATTATGTCTACTTCTATAGGTCCAATCTCAATAGTTCTTCTATTTAGTAATACAGAAGATGTTCGTAATTTTTAATGTCTACACTTAACCTATAAACAACAGTATGGGATCAGTGTGTTAACACTCTTATATATACACCTTGCCAACTTAATTTTTTTTTAAAAAGCTAGAATAATTAGGAAAGTTAAAAAGGTAGAATTTGAAAAGTAAAAAAAAAAAAAAGATACTAGATATTGAAAAAGGTTTAGTGGTACAAATTTCTTCATCTTACTTAAAAAGAAGCCAAAATATACTGCTTGCAGTTACAAGACAAAAGGGCTTAAGTATTTTACATAAAAGATGAACATAATTAATAGAAGAAGTTAAGAATAAGCTTATAGAGTTGTTTAAGAAGGGGAAATAGAGTTTGTTTATTATTCTCTTTTCTCATAGTAGGGAGTTAATTGAAAGTAAATTGGCAAATCAAGAAGTAAAGTTAATATATATAATATAATATGACATGGAATCAACAGATGAACCAATAAACTGAGAATGTTGAAATATGTTGCCTTGGGGCAGTGTCACTGGGGATGAAGGTGACAGACTTTTGTAATATTTCTTTTTTATATGTGCAACTATTTATGTTGCAATAAAATAGCTCATGTGGCAGTCATCTCATGTTTTTATTATTCTAGTTTCTAGGAGGTCTCTGCCAACATCAAGTGCACTGTATTTACCAGGGATCTGTCTCTGATTTTGAAAAATTATAATAACTCCCTTTCAATCATTCAGTCAAAAGGAGCTAAGCCACTCAAGGCTTCTCTTTAGACTCTAAGAAGGGATCTTTACACTTCAGCTACAGAATTTCTTAAACTTAAATGGTGAGATATATATTTCAACTCTGTAAAATGAGTAGCAATGCCCTTAATATCCTTTCAATTTTGTGAGTGATATTAAATGTGAATTGATATCTGCACGGTCATCAATGGGAAATGATGAGATATGCCTCTGTCATCCATGTATGGCATTTATAAAATGGTTAAACTTAGACAACCATATAACAGTTAAGGTGAATAATGTCAATTCTCTCTGTTTTCTAGGGTATATTTTTCAGGTAGGACAAACAACTATCATGATATGTTTTTAAAACTTTTATTAAAGTATAATGTGTCTATGGAAAAACACATGTATATTACATGTATAACAATGAATTTTAGTCACTATTTAAAGGGAGCAAGATAAGACATTTGTTGTTGAATTTAACCATAGCTGCAGAGTTTCTTATGGAGAGACAGTAATCAAAATAAAATTGAGATGCCAAAATCACAAATAACTTTAACAGAAGATGAAAAAGTTTAAGGAGAAGTGTGCTATATACAAATACCATGAAAAAATGACATGAAAAATTATTGTATACTATAAACACGGAGCTTTTTTTCTTTTTTAAGATTTTATTTATTTATTTGACAGAGAGAGAGATCACAAGTAGGCAGAGAGGCAGGCAGAGAGAGAGGAGGAAGCAGGCTCCCCTCTGAGCAAAGAGCCCAATGCAGCGTGGATCCCAGGACACTGAGATCATGACCTGAGCTGAAGGCAGAGACTTTAACCCACTGAGCCACCCAGGCACCCTAAACACTGAGCTTTTTAAGTATTAGTTAGCACTATAGAGTTTTGTGTTAAAAACTTAGGTGTTCATGTTTCTGGTTGGGGTGGGAATTTTGGAAAATGTGAGTGAGTTCTAATCTCTTCTATTTCTTTAACTTTTAACATAATGATGTTTCAGGGAGCAGAGGACATTTAGGAAGTTTCAAAATGTTTTCAGAGTAGATATTTTCATGGTACTAAGACCAAAGGCTAGAAAGAAATGAAGAAAGGTAAATTGCATGTGTTACCAAGGATGGAATGTAGGTGGGAGTCAATGTGAGCAGAGAAACAGAAAAAGAACTTACCACCTGCAGCTTTTGACATTTTAGTGAGATTGCTGTTTATTTGCTCTGTTAACATAAAAAGTTTATTTTCAGGCACCTGGATGGCTCAATGGATTAAAGCCTCTGCCTTCAGCTCAGGTCACGGTCGGTCTCCAGGTCCTGGGATCCAGGCCCACATCAGGCTCTCTGCTCACCAGGGAGCCTGCTTCCTCCTCTCTCTCTGCCTGCCTTCTCTGCCTGCTTGTGATCTCTCTCTGTCAAATAAATAAATAAAATCTTAAAAAAAAAAAAAACGTTTATTTTCAATAAACAGATATGTTCAAGCCAGATATAGACAAATAAATTTTTAATTGTTTCTTAGTGGATTAGAAAAAGCAAAAAGTAAATCAACGTTTATGTTTCAAGTTTATAGAGAGGTGGAGAAAAATGTTATAATATGTAAAAACATAAATAAGATTTTTGAGTGTTTTTTTTCACTAAAAATAGGAAAATATTAAAGAAAAAATTCTGTCTCTTTAATGGTTAATAATTTTCTCTCTCTCTCTCTCTCTCTCTCTCTCTCTCCCTCTCTCTCTCTCTCTGAGGTAAATTATAGAAATGTACTTCTTTATGCGTAAGCAAACCCCAAAACAGCTGTAAGTCTTGGTGCCAAAAGATCTTTCCCCTTTAGCAAACTTATCTTCCAGTTCTATTTTCCTAGGGTGGCAACATGTATCAAAGCCTTCAGCAACTTAGATTCTCCTTAGTTGAATTTAATTTGTTAATGGCATTTGTATCTATAGTACACTTTCTAATTATTCTTTAAATTTTAACTGGTAGTAATCAGTACACATGTCTATAACAAATGATATCTTTTATAAAAGAAGATGATTATACTTCTATAGATTTTTATTATGTTAAAGTTGAAAGAATTCAGTAAAAAAAAGAGAGTTTCATAATGATAACACTGGATACATTCTGAAAGAAATGATAATGCTATTTAATTTATTAACTGGAGCATATATTTCATATTATATAGGATTAGGAAATGACTTAACCCTTCTTCTGGGAAAGGGGAAAATCTCCCCCTTAACAGCAAAAAATGTGTATGTGTTAAGTATGCACAATAATTTGTTACAGACAATCTGTGGACGAATCCTGCCTACTGCTTGTTTTTAAAAAATCATATTAAGGGTGCCTAGTGGCTCAGTCATTAAGCGGCTGCCTTCAGCTCAGGTCATGATCCTAGAGTCCCAGGATCAAGCCCTGTATCAGGCTCCCTGCTTGATGGGAAGCCTGCTTCTCCCTCTCTCACTCCCCCTGCTTTTGTTCCCTCTCAGCTGTGTTTCTCTCTGTCAAATAAATAAATACAAAAAAAAATCTTAAAAAAAATTTTGTATTGAAACATAGCCACATGTGCTCGCTTCGGCAGCATATATACTGAAACATAGCCACACTTGTTTGTTTACGTATTGTCCATGACTGATCTTCTGCTAAAATGGCATAGTTGAGTGGTTGCAACAGAGATGTGTGGCTGAATTAGTCCATACAGACCCTTTACAAAAAATTTTGCAAAAAAAAAAAAATTTGCCAAATCTTGTTCCATTCGGTATTATTCCACTCACAGAAATTGCAGTTTAAAAGTTGTGGGATATATAGCTGTTCCTCATTCAATATAATGAATATTTCTGAAGCGTGTATCTTTTCATTCATAATTGTTATAATGTATGCTTAATCATATGAAGGCATTGAACTAATAAAGAGGAAAATATGGAAACACTTTCGTTTGCTAAATATAGCAGCCACATGTGCAATCTTATTATCATACTATCTTTACAGCAACATCGATGTCATATTTTCTTAGTTATAAAAACTGCATTTTAAAATTTTGTGCTGCAATTTAAGAATTCAAATTTGATTTTAGTTGCTTTTTATGAAAGGCATTGTTTATTCTTGCTGGGGTGCTGAGTGTTCTCAAGTTTTTACAAAAGGAAATATATTGTTATCCAGTTAGATTTTGTAATACCCCTTCTACAATTTACAGTATTATTTAGTGATTTTACAATAACTACATTTTTATTTCCATGCAAAAAACTTACTTTTGTTAAGAGATACATTAAAAAAAAAAAAAAACAACCCACAACTCTATATGCTCTTTGTGTGTGGGAAGCAATAAATAGACCAATAAATAGATGATATATAGATATTCACTTCTGCGTATCAAAGACCAAGCACAAAAACTTAAAACATAATTAGTAACATATAACTTTTATTCAAATAATTTAGTTAAAAATAAAAGTGATTTCTTCTGGAAATTCATTTTCTATTTATATTTTGAATAAAACAATAGAAAAAATCTAAAAGATAGCAATAACTGCAATATCTTTTCTCTTGAAAAGTCTATAATGCCATTTTATGAGTAGCTGTTTATAAATCAGTACTTCTTTCATTCTTTACCCTGCAAGGTCTTAGTCAACATTAAAGTGAAACATTGTGTAAGAAGTGGAGATATACTTCACTAGCCACAGTTACAAATTAGCAAAGAAATGATAATCTTGGTTTGGGTGTGACTGTGTGTCTCTCAATAGATTGGCTGTGACTAATAAAACTTAACTAGTAAGTAACTGTGTTAACCATGTAGTTAATAATCAAAGGGCCCGAATCTGTGAGAACTATGTGCCTATTAGATCTTTAGGGTATACCAAATATGGTGATTCCACCATATTTGGTTCCCAAACCAGGCATGATTTTTTTTTTTTTTCCCCTTCAAGGGACATTTGGCTATGTCTGGGGGCAATTTTGCTCATCACAACTTAGGACAAGTGAGACTAGGATATAAAAATGAGAGCCAGGGATGCTGCTGAACATCCTGCAATATACAGAAAGCCCCACAATAAAAATTGCCCATCCACCCCAAATGAGAAACTCTTTTTTAGAAAATCCAATCCTGGATTTTCTTATACTAAGCAAGTTTTTTTAAAGCTCTGTTTGTTAAAGACCTGGATACATGTTTCTTTTATTAACATATAAAGGTTTTTTTTTTTTTAATTTTAATTTATTTTATTTTTTCAGTGTTTCAAGATTCATTGTTTATGCCCCACACCCAGTGCTCCATGCAATATGTGTCCTCAGTACCCACCACCAGGCTTTCCCATCCCCCCACCCCCTCCCTCCAAGACCTTAATTTGTTTCTGAATCCAAAATCTTTCATGTTTCATTTCTCTCCCCAAATTACCCTACTTCCCATTTCCTTTCCTTCTCCTACTGTCCTCTATATTACCGCTCATGCACCACATGTAAGTAAAACCATGTGATACTTGACTTTCTCTTCTTGGCTTATTTCACTCAGCATAGTCTCGTCCAATCCAGTCCATGTTGTTATAAAAGTTGGATATTCATCCTTTCTGATGGAGGTGTAGTATTCCATTGTATATATGTACCACATCTTCTTTATCCATTCATCTGTTGAAGGGCACCTTGTCTCTTTCCATAGTTTGGCAATTGTGGCCATTGCTGCGATGAACATTGGGGTACATATGGCCCTTCTTCTCACTACATCTGTATCTTTGGGGTAAATAGCCAGTAGTGCAATTGCAGGATCATAGGGTAGCTCTATTTTTAATTTTTAAAGGAATCTCCACACTGTTTTCCAAAGCAGCTGCACCAATTTGCATTCCAACCAACAGTGTAGGAGGGTTCCCCTTTCTCCGCAGCCTCTCCAACACTTGTTTTTTCCTGTCTTGTTAATTTTGGCCATTCTGACTGGTGTAAGGTGGTATCTCAGCATGGTTTTGATTTGAATTTCCCTGATAGCTAGTGATGTTGAACATTTTTTCATGTGTCTGTTAGCCATTTGCATATCTTCTATGGAGAAGTGCCTTTTCACGTCTCTTGCCCATTTTTTGATGTGTTCATCTTCTTTTTGGATGTTGAGTTTGAGTAGTTCTTTATAGAACTTGGATATCAGCCCTTTGTCTGTAGTGTCATTTGGAAATATCCCCTCCCATTCCGTGGGTTGCCTCTTTGTTTTGTCAAATGTTTCCTTTGCTGTACAGAAGCTTTTTATTTTGATGAAGTCCCAGAAGTTCATTTTCGCTTTTGTCTCCTTTGCCTTTGGAGACATGTCTTGAAAGAAGTTGTTGTGGCCAATGTCCAAGAGGTTACTGTCTATGTTCTCTTCTAGGATTTTGATGGATTCTTGCCTCACATTGAGGTCTTTCATACATTTCGAGTTTGCCTGTGTGTGTGGTGTAAGAGAATGGTCTAGTTTCATCCTTCTACATGTAGCTGTCCAATTTTCCCAGCACCATTTATTGAAGAGACTTTTTTCCACTGGATATGTTTTCCACTGCTCTGTTGAAGATGATTTGACCATAGATTTGTGGGTCCATATCTAGACTCTTAACTCTGTTCCTTTGGTCTCCTTGTCTGTTTTTGTGCCAGTACCATGCTGTCTTGGTGATCCCATCCATATGCTGTTTACAAGGGATATATTTTGAATCTAAAGACACTTTCTGATTGAAAGTGAGGGGATAGAGGACCATCTTCCATGCCAATGGACCTCAAACAAAAGCTGGGGTAGTGATTCTCATATCAGACAAATTGGATTTTAATCTAAAGGCTGTAGTCGGAGACACAGAAGGATACTACATCATTCTCAAAGATCTATACACCAAGAAGATCTAACAATTGTAAATATTTATGCCCCCAACATGGAAACAGCCAACTACATAAGCCAACTGTTAAGCAAAATAAAGAGTCATATTGATACGAACACATTAATTGCAGGAGACCTTAACACATCACTCTCAGCAATGGACAGATCATCTAAACAGACAATCAACAAAGAAACAAGAGCCTTGAATGATACATTGGACCAGATGGATCTCATAGATATATTCAGAACATTCCACCCTAAAAGAACAGAATACTTATTCTTCTCAAGTGCACATGGAACTTTCTCCAGAAGAGACCACATACTAGGTCACAAATCAGGGCTCAACCAATACCAGAAGATTGAGATTATTTGCTGCATATTCTCTGACCACAATGCCATGAAACTGGAACTCAACCACAACAAAAAGTTCAGAAGAAAATCAAACACTTGGAAGCTAAAGACTATCCTGCTCTTTTATTAAGATATAATGTATTATTTGTTTCAGGGGTACAGGTCTCTGAATCATCAGTCTTACAGGATTCATAGCACTCACCACAGCACATACCTTTCACAATATCCATCCCCCAACTACCACCTCATCTGTCCCACCATTCCACCTTCAAGCAACCAACACTCTTTTTTTTTTTTCTTTTCCTGAGATTAAGAGTCTCTTATGATTTGTCTCCTTCTCAAGTTTTATCTTGCTTCATTTTCCCTCCCTTCCCCTATGATCCTCTGTCTTGTTTCTCAAATTCCTCAAATCAGTGAGATCATATGAAACCTGTAAAGATCCTGATAAATTTTAAAGCATAAAGCAGTACTGAGATGTCTACTGTTGGTGTGGGTATTAATTGGATTAAAACATTTAACCCACCCAGAATTTGAGTGCCAAATTGTGTCAGACTCATATCTGCTTAATTAGCTTTTGGTAATTAGCATCTTTTCCTTGACCCATTATGTTTATGATGAGGAGTAAAAAATTAATATTTAAAATATGACTAAACATAAATTTAAACTTATTTTATTTTATTTCTCAAATTTAAACCAATTTAATGCTACTGATATATACTAAATGTGATAAACATTTTAGTTTTAAATTCATTAATATATATAAAGGTATATAATTTTAAACTTTCTTCTTATAAAATCAGTTAATCTCAAGTAATTTGTTTAATCTTTAGAATGATAAAAGAATGGGAAGACCTGGGTGGCTCAGTTGTTAAGTGTCTGCTTTCAGCTCAGGTCATGATCCTGGAGTCCCAGGGTCGAGCCCTGCATCAGGCTCCCTAATCAGCAGAAAATCTTCTTCTCCCTTTCTCACTCCCCCTGCTTGTGTTTTCTCTCTAGCTGTGTTTCTCTCTGTCAAATAAATAAAATCTTTTAAAAAAAAGGTAAAAAATATTTTGCCATGATATCATGGAGAATATATTATGTACTTTAAATGTAATTTAATGACATTTTATTGATTTTTTTAAAAAAAGATCAAGGATTTGTAGAAACACATTGAATAAACAATGTAAAAGTTTAGGAATAATTATTTGACATGTTGAAATTTTAAAAATTTTTCTGTCATGTACATTTTCAGTAAAATTTAATTATGTTGGTTTATTTTTACAAATGGACTTTATAAAGAAACTCTCATTTTTCTTACTTTTTAAATATATACAGTACAAATACCGTAAGAGTAAGAATTTTCATATAGTAAATTTTAAACATGATGAGTATCACAGTTTCTTGATTTTGCAGATTGATGCTCTCACTAGTTTTGGACATTTTTGGTCCTAATCTCTTTGAATATTGCTCTCATCCTCTCTGTTTTCTCCTTCTGGAAATCTAGTATACCCACTGTAAAATTTTCAGTACTTTGTATCCTTTTTTATGCTCTAAAATTTTATTTTTAATATATTGTTCTCCTTTTTTCACTTTGAAAAATTTTGAGTGATCTGTCTTCCAGTTTGATAATCCTTATTCTGCAAAGTCCAATTTGCTTTTAAAATGACCTGTTCCAATACTGATTCTCTTATATAGATTCTAATTATCTGCTGAAATACATCATTCTTCCACTTATTCATTCACTTCTTCTGATTTTTTCTGCAAATTAATCATATTTATTTCAAAAACCTTAACTGCTAACTTCAGTAACTAGATCATCTTCATAGATTCTTCTTTTGTCTTTTTTTTTTTTTTTTTTTTTTTGCCTAGTTCATTAGTCATGTTTTCTTGACTCATGTCTATTCTGGACATATGTGTCAAAAAACTTTTAAGGATCTAGATGTTCTTACCTTTCACAAGAGAGGGTTCTTTTTTACTCTGTAAAGTAGATAGAATGAATGGCTGATCAACTTAGTCTAATTGGGTATTGGTTGGGAGAACCTTACAATGTCCATGAGCTTCAGTCTAATTTTGGTTTAACCCATTATTTATACGTGACCCTCCCTGGCTTTTGATTGTCTGATGGATATCATTTTCTGAAAGACAAGGGAAGGTTGACCTCTGCCTTTTTACAGTTTCACAGTTAAGTTTTTGTTAACATTTAACACCCCCCCCCAAAAAAAGACTCCAAAATTATAGGGCTTCAAAATCTGACAAATGATTTAAGGGTGGAAGTGTGGTACTTCTTAAATAAACACAAAGTACAAAAAACAAAAGCAAAAACAACAACAACAACAACAACAACAAAACAGAACTAGAGTAAAGAGAACTATCTTTCCCTAAATATTTGAAAATAAGTTGCAGATCTGATGTCACAAATAAATTTTGTATTTGAAAGGACTTTTTTCCTATACGATATAATCACCAATATGGTATGATCATCAAAGTTAAAAAATTAACATTAACAGATTATTACTACATAATCCACAAATTCCACAATTATTCCATATAATATATAGTTTTTCTAAAACGTCATATGTGCATCAAATTCTTCAAACATTTTTCAAAGATTTAGATTATGTTTAGATAGAAAAATAAAAATTACATAAACACTGATTGAAAGAACACAAATGCACTGTGAAGGTATCTAACTGTTCTTACCTGTAGCCATTTTTTTTAAGATCACTCTTACATACATGTATATAAACTTGCATAGTTATTGTTTATTTTATTGCAGATTTAATTGTATATTCTTACAAAGGATCAGTAAAGGATATGGTGCTTGACTTATTTTGTAATGGGTTAGTTTAACAAGCCTCAAAAATTTAATCTATACAGTGATAGAAATTGCAACTATTGTTTTTTTTTATGTATTTATCATTGGCGTCTCCTCACTTTGCTTGCTTGTTTAAGAGAACATACACAATTTTATGTAACATTTGTTTCATTTTACAAAGGCCTTATGTACAATGTAGGAACTAATTATTATTTTCTCCTACTACTTTTCTGTGCTTCTTTAACAACAAACCCAATGTTTCAAAACTATAATTATATTCTAATTTGATTTAAATAAAGCAATCTGAATGCAGTTTTCATTTCTTCCCTTAGGGACAAAGAAAATACAAAGAAGTGTTAGTGATGGTATAATTCCCAGTGCTATTGTATTCAGTCTGGGTTTACCACTGTTTGTCTCATTATGATTTTATACACCATGGTATTTTCAAATATCAGAAAAAGTGTTGATAAATATCTTAAATATTTTAAGAATCTACTCAAATGGTACTTTTAAGAAAGAGGAAGTACAGAATGTTAAGTCATAACAAAAATCCAAGTATTAAAATAAATTTGGAATTGTTATCCACTCTCTAAACCTTAAAAGTTTAGAAATGACAAAGGTGCATCTTATGATTTTTATGAAGTTGTAACATTGTTGATTCATATATATCTAATTTCCAAGGGTAGTTTAAATTTGTGCTTTCTTGCCACACATTTTGGAAGTTTTCAGAATAATTAAAAATCCTACTGTTATCAGAATAAAATATCCTAAAATATTTTTATTTTAAACATTTATTTGCTCTACATTTATTTGTTAATTCGTCCCTTTATTATTTCATTACATGGTATTTAATGACTATTTATTTTGCCTTAAAGATCATGGTTGTGTTGGGTATATGAAGGCAAACAGAAATTACTTGTTCCTGAAAATACCTCAGTTCAGTGAGGAAAGCTATAAATAATTACCTTATTTTATGAAAGGCCCATTTCTGATCATTGTCATACAAAAAGTAGATACATATTTTATATTAGTTTCATATTATACATTTCATACTAATTTCCAGTACTTTTACACAGTACAACTCTCTGGTATTGACAGGAAGAGATCTTACTCTTCCCTCTTTACATCATACGCATCCCTACTCTGGATTTTGCTCATTTGTTTCTTGACACAGTACACCATTTGCTCATCTCTATCTGTAAAAATCTGACTACTTTTTCAATAAGGTTCTTCTCAAATTTCCCTTATTTTGGAATTTCTTGGTGATCTCTCTTATTTGATCTCACTCTGAAGAAGTCACAGTTTAACAATCAATTATTCTCTAATCAGATGGACAAATAATGTATACTAACTTTGCCATTTTGTTTATTCCTGGATTTTCTACTTTATCATTCATTTTCTACATTAAGTCTCATAACTTTGATTTTTAAGAAAATTTATTCTACTCTGTAACCTTGGTTGATAGTTGAGGGAAAAAATGGAGGCTTTAATGGAGATTTTATGAGATTTACCTGACCAAAAGTTGAAATAAAGTTAAATGAAGCCTCTGTAAATATAAATATTCTTCTGTCTCCCCTATATATAGACAGTGACTTCTACAAAGCAACTGGAACCATTTGACAGTATTTACACCAACCTCAAATAGACAACTTGAAAAGGTAGAACATTTTCAGTCTATGGTTTAAATAACTCTATATCATATTGTACTCTAATAACAAGAATTCTCAAGTTTGTGGGTACAGAGTGTAGTAAATAGGAACCACTCAAAAAAAAACAACTGGGGCAAATGAAAGATGTAGTAAGGAATTGCAACGCAAAAGAAATTTACTTTCTATTCCATATTTGATGTCTAAAAGAACTAGAGAATAATAAATCACATGAATGAAAACTGAAATCAATGTGTATAGGAACATTCTTAAATAGGATAGAAAGTTATCAAACTATTAATTCAATACAAAAATATTGAAAATATGTCATAAAAAGCTAAACTGTATTCAGGAAACATATTGCAAACTGAAGTAGCACACATTAACAGTACAATGTAAACTATGTTTCTTTTTGCTCTATGTTGGGACCTCCTGGCACCCACTAGTTTGCGGCCATTAGTGAAAGTCCGCTGGGGTGGCCTCTTGGGCTTCTGCGGAATACTTCTGCATCCCTGACCTAGCTGAATCTCCCGGTCCCGCCTCTTAGCCCGCGGGCTGACTGGCCAACTTAGCCCCACCCAGCAGTCCGGCCTGAAATCTGCCTAGGCCTTAGTGATAGCCACTAATGAGCTCCTATTGGCCCCTGCTACTTCTTTAACTCCCTCCTTTCCTCTCTATATAACTGTGTCTCTGATACAATAAAGCTGAGATTGCTGTGCCTTCACAGCTGACTCAACTCCCAGCTCGGTGTGCTTTCTTTCCCGGTTTCAGGGTGGTGGCGGGGCGGTGAACACTTATCATCTCGTTATCCTTCCCCCGCACCAGTGTTGCAGAGAGAGCAACAGCTCTATATTCTATAATTGTATAGATACTGTGGGGTGTGTGTGTGTGTGTGTGTGTGTGTGTGTGTGTGTGTGTGTGAGAGAGAGAGAGAGAGAGAGAGAGAGAGAGAGAGAGACAAAGATGGGGGAGAGAAAGAAAGAGGTGAGAGACGGTCTTTATGTAATTTATTTTCCAAATGATTCTTGACATCACCCCAACCAAAATTTAAGGATGAATTTAACTTCTGTTATTTGTATAACAATTGAAATAGAATTATCATGATTGCCTAAAAATGTGAGCATTCATTTATTTCTCATTTTCTCTTCATCCACTTGGAACTTCAGTGCAAACTAGATAACACTTTAAACCACATATTGTAAAATTAAATTGCCAGCCAATTCGGTATGATATTTGAGAACACATAGAGAAAATGTAATTAAATAAAGAATTTTAAAATTCATATACTTCCAGTACCTATGTTTAATTTTATAACTTTTAACATTATAACTTATTGATGTGGTATAGCAACCAGTGTAAATTTTTAGCATGCATCCACCAATTTTCTCAGTTAAAAATAATCAAACATACAATTAAATATTTTTTGTTTTCACTACTGAGTTTACATTATTATGGATAAAGAAGTTAAAATAACACAATGCTTTATACCATTAGTAAAATGTTCCATTTTTCAACTCAAATTTAGCCAATAACTTTGATTAGGTAACTTTTACATCTTTTATAATTTCACCCTGGAGTTTGTTTAATAGTTCATTTAAATATGCTCACAGTGTTTATAAGTTTCTCAAGCCTGGATAGGAACAAAATACTTGTGTTGCTTGATTATGATTTGTAAATATTTGAAACAAATATTTTCAAGGTTCATCTGACTAGAAGGAATAAAATATAAATTAAAAGAAACAAAATCAACACTTAAGTATATTACTATTAAGTATTTATTAAGAACACATCATTCTTAAAACAATGTATAGGGCGCCTGGGTGGCTCAGTGGGTTAAACCTATGCCTTTAGCTCAGGTCATGATCTCAGGGTCTTGGGATGGAGGCCCGCATCAGGCTTTCTGCTCAGCAGGGAGCCTGCTTCCTTCTCTCTCTCTGCCTGCCTCTCTACCTACTTGTGATCTCTGTCTCTGTCAAATAAATAAATAAAATCTTAAAAAATATATATGTATAAAACTTTGTTTTTCGGGGCGCCTGGGTGGCTCAGTTGGTTAAGCGACTGCCTTCGGCTCAGGTCATGATCCCGGAGACCCGGGATCGTGTCCCATATCGGGCTCCCTGCTCGGCAGGAAGCCTGCTTCTCCCTCTCTCACTTCCCCTGCTTGTGTTCCTTCTCTGACTGTATTTCTCTCTATTAAATAAATAAAATCTTTAAAAAAAAAAAACAAAAAAAACTTTGTTTTTCAAACAAATAAAAGGAGATGTAATTTCTTGTTACAGATTAATTGCACTTTTATTTTCTCTTCTATATCATTAGTGAATCTGAATTTAAAGTACAAATAATATAGAGCATGTATATCTACTTTAAAAGTATTAATAAAGTATATGAAGTATATTTTTCTGATTCTCAGCTCTCATAAAAACTGGAGTGTCCCCATGATCATATACAGTCTATGGAAGTTGTTGTATTTTAAAATGTTTTAAAAGACAGAGAGTTTAGGGGTGCCTGGGTGGCTCAGTTGGTTAAGAGTCTACCGTTGACTCAGGTCATGATCCCAGGGACCAGGAATAGAGCCCCGCATCAGGCTTTCTGCTCAACAGGTAGACTTTTCCTCCCTCTCTCCCGTGCTCGTGCTCTATCTTTCACTATCTCTCTCTCTCAAATAAAAAATTAAATAAAATCTTTAAAAAAAAAGACAGAGATATTAAATAATAGTACAACTCTAATTTGAAACCATAAAACAAAAGCAAAAACAAACTCTTAGGACTTTGTCAAAATAAAAAGCTTCTGCACAGTGAAGGAAACAATCAACAAAACTAAAAGGGAGAAAATATTTGCAAGTGACATATCCGAGAAAGGTTTAATATCCAAAATATATTAAGAACTTATAAAACTCAACACCCAAAAAACAAATAATCCAACTAAAAAATGGCAGAAGACATAAAGAGACATTTTTCCAAATAAGACATCCAGATGGTCAACAGACACATGAAAAGATGCTTAACATCACTAATCACCAGGGAAATACAAATAAAAACTATAATGAGATATCATCTCATACCTGTCAGATGGCCAAAATAAAAGGCATAAGAAACAACAAGTGTTGGCAAGTATGTGGAGAAAAAGGAAACCATATGCACTGTGTAGCAATGGGAAGTGGTACAGCCACTGTGGAACACAGTATCACGTTCCTCAAAAAGTTAATAATCGAATTACCCTATGATCCAGCAATGACACTACCAGGTATTTACCCCAGGAATGCAAAAATACTAATTCAAAGGGACACTTGTTTCCTGATGTTCATTGCAGCATTATCTACAATAATCAAATCATGGAAACAGCTCAAGTATGCATAGACTGATGAATGGATAAAGAAGATGTGGTATGTATATGTGTATCTGTAATCGAACATTAGTCACAAAAAATAATGATTCTTGCCATTTTTAATGATATAGATGGAGCTAGAGAGTATTGTACTAAGTGAAATAAGTCAGTCAGAGAAAGACAAATGCCATACGATTTCATTCATATGTGGACTTTAAGAAACAAAACAAAATGAACAAAGGGAGGGGGAGAGGGAGACAAACCAAGAAATGAATTCAACTGTAGAGAACAAACTGGTGGTTACCAGAAAGGTGGTGGAGGGTGGAGAGGGTTAAATAGGCAATGGGGATTAAGGTGTGCACATGCTGTGATGAGCACCGTATCTTTCATGGAAGTGCTGAATCACTATATTGTACACCTAAAATTAATATTGCACTGTATGGTAACTAACTGGAATTAAAAAACAAACAAACAGGGGCACCTGGGTGGCTCAGTTGGTTAAGCGACTGCCTTCGGCTCAGGTCATGATCCGGGAAACCTGGGATCGAGTCCCGCATCGGGCTCCCTGCTTGGCGGGAAGCCTGCTTCTCCCTCTTTCACTTCCCCTGCTTGTGTTCCCTCTCTGGCTGTGTTTCTCTCTGTCAAATAAATAAAATCTTAAAAAAAAAAAAAAAAACAATAAAAAACTTAGGGTTGCCTCGGTGGTTTAGTCTGTTAAGCCTTCGACTCTTTGTTTTGGGTGGGGTCATGACCTCTGGGTTGTTAGAATAAGCTCCGCATGAGGCTCTGTGCTCAGCATCGAGTCTCCTCGACATTCTGTCCCTCTTCCTCTCCTTCTGACCCTCCCCTTGAGCTCACACATTCTTTTTCTCTTTCTCTCAAATAAATAAATAAAATATTAAAAAAAAACACAAAACTTAGGGCACCTGGGTGGCTCAGTTGGTTGGGTGACTGCCTTTGGCTCGGGTTATGATCCTGGAATCCTGAGATTGAGTCCTATGTCAGGCTCCCCGCTCAGCAGGGAGTCTGCTTCTCCCTTTGACCTTCCCTCTTCTCATTCTCTCTCTCTCTCTCAAAAAAAGGAATAAAATCTTTTTAAAAAACTTAAAAATATATGAAAAATAAAGGATAGTACAACTCTAGTGATCCTTTTACATAATTTAATTAATTATTACTATTTTATCACATTTTTAGCTTTCCCTATATGCGTAACCATCTTTTTTTCCCTCAGCCATTTAAAGGAAAGACATCTGACCCTTCATCACTGAACACTTTGTTATACATTTCATAAGGAATTAACATTTTTCTATATAACCATATTAATATTAACATATTCAACACAAATTTAATAAAATTATCAATTATATGAGCCTTATTTTTAAATTACCACAGAATTCCTTATTTGTAAATTTTTTCTCAAGGATACAAATAATATTCTTCCATGACCATAGTTTATTTTGTTATTGTCTTCCTAAAAAATAGAACATTCGCCATTTTTGTATTTTTCGTGACCTGGAATTTTTGAAGGCTCCAGTCCAGCTTTCCTATTCAATGTCACACATTCTGAATTTATATGATTATTTCCTCATGTCTATATTGAACCCAGAGATTTCCTGGCAGGCACATTTCACAAAAGCATAGTAGAAAATGGATTCTTGAATTAGGGGTTAAAAAGAAGACTGTAGCTTTGGCTACATGTTAAGACTCAAGAATAAAACCTTAGGGGTGCTGGTGACTCAGTCATTAAGCATCTGCCTTTGGTTCAGGTCATGAGCCCAGAGTCCCAGGTGGTGGGACTTGGCAGGAAGCCTGCTTCTCCCTCTCTCACTCCCCCTGCTTGTGTTCCCTCTCTAGCTGTGTTTCTCTCTGTCAGACAAATAAAATCTTTAAAACAAAAGAAGAAAAACTTGGATTATGGTATTCTGTTACAGGTCCTAGTTTGCTCCCATCTACTGCTAGGAATAAAGCCTCTATTTTGTATCCAGACTTGATAGCTCAAAATAAGGGAGAATATATCCACAATCAATTATTCTTATGCTTTGTAAGTCTGCACTTATAGTTAAAAACATAGAGAATCAAAAGAGATAGTGCTGATTCATGGAAAAAGGAAGAATTTAATTTATATAAAACCTGATTACACTTAAAATGTTTATATTGCTGACAATTGCTTTGATAAATCACATCAATGTTTTGGATTGTATATTTCAGAAACTGATACTATTCCAACTTGAGCATTACAATCTCTGAAGGGAAATGAAAAGCATAATTATTGTAAACATATCAATGAACATTTTGAAATCATGTTTTTATTTAGCTTATAAAATCACAATTTCAATAAGAATTATATTGTTTTCATAATGCTTACATTTAAATAAGGGCTTTCCCATCTTATAGAGATATTTGCTTCTTTTTACCTCTGAAGAAATAGAGCAGACTATTTAATTCCATGATATGTGAGTCAAAGAATTATGAATTAATTCAAAAATGACTTGCTTGAAATATCTTTGAAATAATATTACTAAAATCAAATGGTATATGATAGATGAATTGAAAAGATCAGATATAATACTCTTTTATACTTCTAATAATTATAGTCTATATAGTTGCCAAGTTCATTGTAGTAAAACTTTTAAAATCTCCTACAGTAATAAATCTAATAGATTTTAGACTTAACAGGATTATTTTTTAATATAATATAATTTCTAAAACTGGAAGCTTTCCACTGAAATCTATTAGGCTGTCTTATCCTAATATAATGTTCATTTCAGTAATACTCTGAACTTCTGAGTGGTATTCACTTCACTAGATGATTTAACTTATTCTTTCTATGAACCATGATTTCTTGACAAGTCTTTGATTAATCACTCTA
The DNA here is from genome assembly GCA_004023965.1 of Spilogale gracilis. Classification (NCBI taxonomy): domain Eukaryota; kingdom Metazoa; phylum Chordata; class Mammalia; order Carnivora; family Mephitidae; genus Spilogale; species Spilogale gracilis. The sequence continues at coordinate 261,821 of PITA01000478.1, forward strand.
ATGTACACTCAGGTGTATGAGTTAATGACCTAAGTGTATATAGTATGTGAGGGTATGTATGCACCGATTTGCACCAAATAAATGTTGCAATAAATTTTATGCTTTACCACACACATAAATGTGGTATAAATATTTGACTATTTTATATATTTTCTTTATGCTGATGAACCCTCTCCCACCCTCAAAATATGTTAGAGTCTTCCTCCACATTTCCTCAGAATGTGATCTTATTTCCAGATAAGGGTTCTTACAGATGTAATCAAGTTAAGGTGGAGTCATTAGGGTGGGTTCTAATCCAATATGACTGGTGTCTTTATAAAACAGGGTGATTTGGATACAGACAGACATGCATCATAGAAGGAAGACTATGTAAAGGAACACATGGGGAAAATCAACTACAAACCAAGAAGAGAAGCTTGGAACAGATTCTTCCCCCCAGCCCTCAAAAAGAACCAGTCCATGGGGCACCTGGGTGGCTCAGTTGGTTAAGCCACTGCCTTGGGCTCAGGTCATGATCCCGGAGACTCGGGATCGAGCCCCACATCGGGCTCCCTGCTCGGGGGGAAGCCTGCTTCTCCCTCTCTCACTCCCGTTGCTTGTGTTCCCTCTTTGGCTGTGTTTCTCTCTGTCAAATAAATAAAATCTTTAAAAAAAAAGAACCGGTCCTATCAAGACCTTGATTTTGGACCTCTAGGCCTCCAAAGCTGTGAGACAGTGAATTTCTGTTCTTTAAGCCACTGTTTTGTGGTACTTTGTTATGGCAGACCCAGCAAACTAATAGAGAAACTTAAAAAGAAAAAAAAAACAAAACCACATTATTTTTTTCCTTTTCTTTACATTTGGATTCTTTTTTAAGCTTTCAAGTTACATCAAAAACGCAATAGCTATTTTTTAAAAAATATTTTATTTATTTGATGGAGAGAGAAAGAGAGAACAACAGGGGAGCAGCAGGTAAAGGGAGAAACAGGCTTCCTACTGAGCAAGGAGCCCAATGTGGGGCTCAATCTCAGGACCCTGGTATCATAACCTGAGTGTAAGGCAGATGCTTAATCGACTAAGCCTCCAGGCACTCTCAAGCCACCCAAGCACCCCTACAATAACGATTTTCTAATAATTATAACATGTATATTATATCAATTTATTTATACTATTTTATTACTCAGCAAAAAGTTAAAAATAAATTAAACATAAAACTTATGCTTTATAAGTAAAATTGACATGAATTACTTTATTTGGGAGACAAAATGTTTCACTTAGGATATTATTTATCTTTAATGAAGAGTAGAATTTATTTGATTCTTTGCTTCTTTCTTTTTTCCCCCCTAGAATATGTAGTTTCTTAAAATATGTGAGATTTGTTAGGACATTATGAAAACACAGTCAAGATTTAGTTGGTAAATAAAAATTTAATATAAGGTGAAAATTTAAGAACTTATCAGTTTTACTTCCTTAATATTTTTAGGAAAATTTTTCAAGAATAATTGCCTCTACGGTAAAAAATTTAAATAATTATATTCATAAGTAAGGGGTTATCATTATTATTCTAGAATAAATAGCTTTTCTAGGATGTGGCATAAACCTACAGTCTTGAGTATGTAATTAATCATATCTTGACATTTCTCATATCTTATTGAATGGTAAATCCAACGTGGTATCTGAATAGAGGCAGAGTTCCCATGGTCTACATATTTAAATATTTTTGTAGTTCTCCATTTTTATTTAAAACTATATTATATAGGAGCACCCTGGTGCCTCAGTCCTCAGTCGGTTAAGCATCTGCATTTGGCTCAGGTCATGATCTCAGTGTCATGAGATCAAGCCCTGTTTCAGGCTTCCCATGCAGCCAGAAGTGTGCTGAAGATTCTCTCTCTCTCCTTCTGTCCTCCCACTGCTTGCTTGTTCCCTCTCTTTTTCTCTATAAATAAAAAATCTTTATATTATGTATTATAGTTTAAAAACATTAATATAAAATATTGAACTACATATTGATGTATATTTAGAATATGTTATTGCATATAATATATAAAATGTATATTATACATAAAAAATTCGAACCAGTTATAATTGTTCTACAATAATGATTAAAATGCTTCATCATGCCTTTAAAAAAAAAAAAAATTATTTATTTATTTGACAGAAACACAGCTAGAGGGCGCCCGGGTGGTTCAGTGGGTTAAAGCCTCTGCCTTCTGCTCAGGTCATGATCTCAGGGTCCTGGAATGGAGGCCCACATCGGGCTCTCTGCTCAGCGGGGAGCCTGCTTCCTCCTTTCTCTCTGCCTGCCTCTCTGCCTACTTGTGATCTCTCTCTCTGTCAAATAAATAAATAAAATCTTAAAAAAAAAGAGAGAGAAACACAGCTAGAGAGGGAACACAGCCAGAGGGAGTGAGAGAGAGAGAGAAGCAGGCTTCTCACCGAGCAGGGAGCCTGATGTGGAGCTGGATCCCAGGACTCCAGGATCATGACCTGAGCCAAAGTCAGATGCTTAATGACTGAACAACCAAGGCGACCCTTTATCATGCTTTAAAAATTAAATATTAATTTTTTTCATAGTGCCTTTTGACTGTTCATTTATAGCTGGCATACTAGGCTGCCATAGTTGGCTTAAAGTAAAAGAAAATTAAAGAAAAAAGATTTCTCTAAAAATAATTGCACCAAAGTGAAATCCTGTCTTATAAATTCTTAACTCTCAAAATCTGTTGTCATAAATGCCACTTTTAATATGTGATTATCTATTTTTAAAAATATATTTAAGTGTATGTTCTTATTTATTTTTAGTAATCTCTACATCCAATGTGGGGCTGAAACTGACCATCCCAAATCAAGAGTCACATGCTCTTCTGACTGAGCCAACCAGTTGCCCCTATAACAACCTACTTTTTTTTCTTTTTAAATATTTTATTTGTTTATTTGAGAGAGAGAGAGAGAGAGAGAGTATTTGCAGGGCAAGCATAGAGGAGGAAAAGCAAGCTTCCCACTGAGCAGGGACCCCGATGAGGGGCTTGATCCCAGGATCATGATCTGAATAGAAGGCAAATGGTAAACTGGGCAAACAAGGAGCCACCCCTGTAATTATCTACTTTAACTGATTCATTGAATTAATATAATGTGAAAGCATATTCATAGCATGGATTCGAGAATTTTTACATACTCTATTGACAGTCAAAATTAAAATGTACACATGTACTATTACATTAAAATTTCTGAAAAAACAGGAAAAACTGAAGAAGTTATTCATTTAGCTTTCTGTTGAAGTAATAGAAATAGCTATCACTGCCCTGGTCTTAACTGTAACAATTTCAAGCTTTTTTTCCATTTGTGTTGAACACCATGGGAAAACAAAATCTTGACCTATTATTTAATACATTATTTTTTAAAGTTTATTTAATATTTAATAAGAATAGATGAAAATATGTTAATGTAAGAAGTAGAGAGTAAAGGTTTAATTTTATTTTTAAAATCATAATTATAGATATGTAGAAATCAAAAAGACTATAAAGACTATCAAGTGCAAACAAGAAAAATAAAAAGGGGGAAGGATTTACGTAGAAAATTAATTAATTTGAAGCTACTTTCTTCTTATAATTCCCTTAGTATATTTGCTGAAATGCATTTTCATTTGAATATACAGTAAATATACATTTATCCAAACTGAAGAAGAATTAGTTTTCTCTCTTTAAAGTAAAAATTGTGATAATTTTAGACTTTCTCACTAGAGGAGGAGATACCAAGAGGGAAAAGAAGGTTAAGTGTCAGATTCTCATATATCAAGTTTTGAGTCATTACTAGGTTTTGCTTATAGTTGTAGAATATTCTAGGTAGGTGAAGAAAGCTGGTTGCAATCAGAAAGGATTTTTATGCAAAATAAAAACAATAAATTATTTATTATTTTAATTTGTGATTCTAAATAATATTTGCTTTCATACCAAAATTTTAGTTTTGTAATTTTGAATCCTTTTTCCTTTAAGAAGATCTCCTCAAGGGTATAACCTTCAAGATTCACTAATCTGGACCTGGCCCAGATTATCTGATATTTCCATATTTAAAAAAATTAATCTGAATGAAAATATTTTAATACACCAATTACTCAACCAGCAAACAAAATTAATTTTCTATAATTACACATTACATATTTTAAAACTTTCCAAACTCTCAGTTATCATTGTAAATATAAATATCTATAGAAAAATACTGAAAATAGAAAATGTATGAACATGTCGGGATTGATGATGAACTCACATCATTAAGAACTTAAAAAAGATACAAGAACAAAAAATGAATCAGGCTTTCACAGGTTGGCAGAAAATAAAACTGTGAGATTATTAAATACTAAATTGTAATTGAAGGAAATGTATACATAATGGGGAAACAGTAAAAAGGAAAACCACAGTAATCATGCTAGGAACCTATTTAAACAAAATTGCATTGTAATTTGTCATTGAAAGTGACACAACTATGTATTTTAATGGGTATTACCAGCCCAAAAGTAAAACAATAATGATAGATGTCTAGTGCTCAAAATCCATCACTTGGACCTCACTGGAACACATGTAAAATAAAAGCATAATAAATTTATAGTTTTCCTAATACATCAGCACATCAGCCTTCTTAATGAGCAAAGAATCTTTTCTCTATTTTGCATATTCTATAATTAGGGAAGTATAAATTGCAGAGGTAAGCACATACTGTGGTATACCTAACATCTTATATTTAGCTATATGCACTTCAGTCAATTATCATTTCTTTTTATTCATAGCCCAGATGCCAAATATGAATAGGCAAGTTAGAGAGTTGGCCAGTTGTTGGATAATTAAATATTTGGGAATCAGTGTGTATGTGTGTGTACATGCCCACATGTGCAGGCAGAAACATACTGATTTATGGAATTTATCTCTAACAAACATTTAAAAAGAGAACAGAATCATGAAACACAGTACAGGGTGTGTATGTTTAGTTTACATTTGCCAAGGCAAATTGCTTTGATTATAGCAGTAATAAATTTAAATGTTGTTCTGTTTCATAATTCTTGTATTTTTTATTCCAAGAGTTTGGGCTCAGCAAGAAACTACCTGCAACAATAGAAGGCAAAAGAAATATATAGGATTTACTCATTAGTTAGAGATAAATTGTCATCATGTATTTTTATATGGTAACCATCCACTTCTTCTATCTTACTGGTAAAGCTGAATTTGTTCCAGCATCTGCATTACATATATGTGATTCACGAATAAATCCTTGTAATTTAAGTCAATCTTGGTAGGCTTACTCCCTACCCTCTCATGGAGGTAAAATGTTGATGGCATATTATCAATTTTCGTCCAATAATATGTATTGGACGTCCTCCAGAGGACAGTGTCTCTTCTAAAAGAGGTCTTAGAGGCACCTGGGTGGCTCAGTGGGTTAAAGCCTCTGCCTTCGGCTCAGGTCATGATATCAGGGTTCTGGGATCAAGCTCCACATCGGGCTCTCTGCTCAGCAGGGAGCCTGCTTCCCCCTCTCTCTCTGCCTGCCTCTGCTTACCTGTGATCTATCTCTCTGTCAAATAAATAAATAAAATCTTTCAAAATAATAAAATAAAATAAAAAATAAAAGAGGTCTTATAGCTCTTAGAAACACACAAGAAACATGCAGTCTTTTATTTCCCTGCCCCAATATTCTCAGGTCTTTATGTGACCTGTGCAACCACAAGAGGAAATAACCTGAGGATCAAACCAATACATTGAATATGAGACTCTAGGAAGACAACATTTCTGATGATGGCATGTTGTTGACAAGAAGCCTGAATAATAAACTGAGTAATGTAAATACTTTAGAACTTCTTCTTATATGTGACAGTGGATGTTGTCATTGTTTAAACCATTTTAATTTATACTTTCTGTCACATGCAGATGAATGTCTCCTAATCAAATATTTCTCAAATGTTCCCAACTGCTTTTGTGCAGTTCATATACTATGCCATATGTCTTCTGTTTGTCTCTATGGATTCTTTCTCTACCTTTCTCCATGTTTTCTTTTTAATATCAACCTGAATTATCCAGAAGAAACATTATTCAAAATACAATCATGAAAAATGTCTTTGTAAATCAGAAAAAAAATTCCCATATAGTTTGTTTTATGATATTTTGGACCTAAGAATGATTAAGGAATTATTGAACAAACCCATACTTAAATCAAGGTGTTTTAAATGATCTATCTTTTACTTTCTCCTTAGCTTTAAAGCGAGACATCCCACAATCAGAGTTATATAATCAATGCATCTTTCAGAAGAATTTAGTAAGAGTTTCAAGAAGTTTGATTTCTTTGCAATTTTTCATGTTACTACTAGAATAATAGTCCCTTAATCACTATATATAATTGTATTTTTAACAAAATTTGCATTCTTTCCTTGTGGCTATAACATCAAAAAGAAATGCTCAATATTTATCCCCAAACTTCTACATTTGACTTCACTTAACCTAGTAAATCTACTGATAAAGTAGACTTTTTAGAGGAAGAATCCTGGATGTTATCTAAGATAATTCAGGGATTACCTCTATAGCAACAATCATCTAAAGATCACTCACTTTTGGTTTAAATATAGTCACAAATAGGATATTATTTTGTTATTATTATGTTGTTTCTAATGTTTTATTCTATAGGAACAATTTATTATTTTACTAGACCCCAAGTTCCTTGTAATTTCTATCCAGTGGTTTTGGCTTTGTCCTTTAGCATGATTTGCAATATTCTAGTTTCTCTCTAAAATGACAACCCTTCACATGTTAACAAGTTTTATATTCTTAACCTCTCCTTTTTAGTAAAGCCATCAATATTATAACTAAAACTTAGTGTATAGAAATAACTGGCAAATATACTCTTAAAAATAGTTTCACAATCATGACTTCATTTTCTATCCATCCCTCATATAACATCATTTCTAGACCTATGTGACTGGTCTGTGTACAAAGTGTAGAATTTACATTTTCTATGTCTGTCTTCATTTTTTTAAAGATTTTTATTCATTTATTTGACAGAGAGGGAACACAATCAGGGGAGTGGGAGAGAGAGAAGCAGGTCTCCCACTGAGCAAGGAGCCTCATGCAGGCTAGATCCCAGGACTCCGGGATCATGACCTGAGCCCAAGGCAGATGCTTAGAGACTGAGCCACCTAGGTACTCCTATGTCCATCTTCAAATTCAAAATTCCAGGAAGTGTAATATAGTTGACAAATGGTATAACCTAGCAGTGTCATAGCTCAGAGTGTCTTGCGCATCCATCAGGTTACTTTCATTTCTATTCCTTAACTTTTTTTTTTTTTTTGCATCATGAATTTTATATACGCTATTAAACTGGACACACTTTCTTTTTCCTTTCCAATTCAGTTAATCCTATACATCTTTAAACATTGAACTTAAGTCAAATTTCATCTGTTAATATTACCTCTTTGTAAACAAGTATGAAAATTTTTCTTTTGTGAAAACCCATTGTTCTTAAGCCTTTATTACAATATTTAAATAATCTGTGTTCAACATTTATCTCTCCTTCTTTTCTGTCTCTGTCTCTCCCTTTATCTCTACTGCTGCCTCTCTCTTTCTCTCTCTCTCTCTGCCCTTTGGTGGATGATTTTTGATTAAAAGGAACAACTTCATACTTCTTTTACTACCTTCATTTTGACTGATACAGCCTTAGGCCTCCAGTGTATGCTCAACATTAGTAATTATAGCAATAACTAAAAATAATTTGCATTTATAGATCAAAGCCATTGTGATTCAGAAATAAGACACTTTGAAGAGAAAAAAAAATATTTTCTCAAGGTCCTAGTCTATTAGCACTAAAACCCTGACATTTAAGGAATTCATTTATCAAAAAAAAAAAAAAAAAAGAATTACCTAATGCTTTGTAGTTAAGTAATTAAACTCCAGGGTCTCTACAAACTGTAAGGTAAGACCTTTCTTCCTGACCTAAATGTAGGGCAATCGATAAACATGATGGCTAGGGACAAAGATCACTAGACTTAAGTACCCTTTCCCTTTTATGCCGTCATTTATGCAAAGAAAACTACTCTAATTTGCTAGATGGACCCAGTTAACTCTATCTTTAAGTATAGTTGAAGAGCCAATTTTCCTAACCATGGAGAGAAATCAATTTATATTCATAGAACAGGATCGGCTAATAAAATATTTTCTGCCTGGTAGATGTCATGAGTTAAGTACTCTATTGCATGTGCCTCATTAAGTGCCACCACCTGAAATGTCATTTAGGTAAGTACTGATATTGGAAACCCTCCAAAATGTAAAAGAACTGCATGTGGCTTATCAGGCTGAGTTTAGTAAATTCAGCATCTTTGCTGAATCTGCAGAAATGCTGATGCATTTGATCTAATTTTAAAGAAAAGATGTTCTATAGCTATGTTTTACTTGTAGTTTGGCCCTGCAGTGGAATAAGTTAAATGACTATGTAAGAGCACTCTCGCTTTGATTTTTGAAATTTGCTCCATTGTTTGTAAAATGCATACTTATGCTATTTTCAGAATTTCAGTCTCTAAGTGACTGATGAAAGTTTCATCTTCTACAGGAAGAATGAGAAATAGATAGCAGAACTTCTTAATTATCCATGTATTTGTATATACTAAATAAAAGATGCATGTCATGAATATGTTGTCTATATATACATAAAATCAAAATAACTGTGAAGACAGATGATCTCTTGGAATATTAAACTGTCATATTTTCCAGACCGCAAATAGGGGCCAAAAAATAGGTAGCTTGGCATATAGACTCGAGTTAGAGCAAATCAGTGATGTTTGAAGACAGATCATTCAAACTGAAACTGAGAGAAATAACAATTGCTGTTTATAATTTTGACTTGCAAAAGAAATTCCTGAGAATCAAAAGAAAGATCTGAAGAAAATACCATTGCATTTTTGTCATAGCAGCAGAATTAAAATTAAAATATAAAATGAGCTAGACTTCCTGGTTCCAGGAAGATAAATGAAGAGCTTCTTAGGTATACATAGAGAGCAAGAGATGAGGTCTGACCCTGGAGGTTAGAGACAGAGACAGGAAGACTACATCTAAAATGCTATAAGCACCTTGTATGGACAGTGCCTTAAAATATAAGTAATGGTCTATCATTAAACCCCTCTTAGCTGTGGGGTATAAACCTTCCATCAATAGTTTCCAGTAATTTAATTTTAAATTTTCTACCATAATAATGTCTGTCAATGCCCCAGAACCTGAATGAAACCCATTTGAACTGTCATAAGTTCATATACATTTAATAACCCAGTCACTCAAAAACTCACACTTGCCAAATTAAATACTTAAGTACTTGACACACAAAAGAGCAAAAGCAGTAGAGAAAGGGATGCCTTGGCATTAATACTGAGTGAAATTGCATGGAGGGAAATCCCTCCCCCCAAAAAAGGCATTTCTCTAATATGTATGCATTTGAAATCTTCAAATCTAAAATTTGAAGTCATTTAAAAATACTATTTTGATATTGAGCAAAATGGTAAAACATTGTAAAAAGGAAATATTGAGTTATTTTTATCAATATCATGTTGGAGAGTTCACAAAAAAAATTAGTATATTACAAATACATGTATAGCTCACAGTGAATTTTGTGAATGCATGCTTTTAACCTCACCCCCATTTTCAAATACATTGCAATGATAGAAAAAAGAAAACACTAGGGTGTCTGGGTGGCTCAGTCAGTTAAACATCAGGTCATGATTCCAGGGTCATGACATGGAGCCCCCACATCAGATTCTAAGTTGTGCATGGAGCCTACCTAAGATTTTCTCTCTCCCTTTTCCTATGCCCCTCTCAACCTCTCCCTCTCTAAAATAAGTAAATAAATAAAATGTTTAAAAAAAAAAAAGAAAAAGAAAACATCTGGAAATAAAAATTTGACTCCTTAAAAAAAATTGGGTGGAAACTTGAAGTAACTGGTCTATTGGATTTGTGGTTCAGAGATTTTTCTAATTTGCTTTGCTAGTTAATAAGAACTAAAATTGGTCTGGAAGTGTTGTTTTACAGAAACCAAGCATTCTCAAATTAAGATTATAAAAACTAAATTCAGATCTAGATGTACCATAGGAACACTAATGGATATTAATAGTAAGAAACCTTTAAAACTTGGCAATGCTAAAAGACACATTAAAATGAACCCCAACATAAAAGTAGTAAAAATGTACCGTTCACAGCACTCAGTAGAAGAATTACTAGAGGATGTCTGGATAGCTCAGTTGTTAACCATCTGCCTTCAGCTCAGGTCATGATCCCACAGTACTGGGATCAAGCCCCACATTGGGCTCCCTGCTCTGTGGGAGGCCTGCTTCTCCCACTCTTACCCCCCTGCTTGTGTTCCCTCTCTAGCTGTGTTTCTCTGTGTCAAATAAATCAAACTTTAAAAAAAAAAAGAACTACTGAAGGAATTATATCAACATGAAGAAAAATAAACACAGAGGAAAGGATTATAAAGGAAGAAAATAATAAGCATAGAAATAGAGAAATTGATCATCTTGCTAGTTTATGTCTACAGATACAAGAAATATTTGTGAGAATGGATTTTAAATGTTCTTGACAAAGGACATCCACTGATGTTGGGTCAGGGCAAATCTACTAGTATGAAAGTAGAAGTATTTGAATAGTGTTGTCTATTGGTCCTCCAAAAAAGAAAACTTTATGTAAGAATTTATGGGGTTCTTGGCATCTTCCCAAATCTCCTGAAAATAGACCAAAACTGCATGCCCAACCTGCCAATAGCAGAGGTCATATTTGCCCATAATAGTGGATCCATTCCACTAGAGAGGAATAAACTGGAGTATCAGAAAGCTATAAACTTGACTGTTATTTGTGATTTGACTGTGGATATTCTACTAGCATCATGGTAGATTATTTGCTTACTTTCCTTGACTCCCATGCCCCAAATTTGTCTGTTTTACAGTTGTGTTATAGTTTCATCTTTCTTCAAAGGACTTGTAAAGATTAGATTTCAAAACCCACAGTTACATGTGTTGAGGAAATGTTGTTGAGGTCACTGCACATTAAGCCATTGATTTCCCTGATAAATAGGTCCACAACAGGGAAAGAAGAAAGAAGAAAAGAAAGCAAGAAAGCAAGAAAGCAAGAAAGCAAGAAAGGAGGAAGGAAGGAAGGAAGGAAGGAAGGAAGGAAGGAAGGAAGGAAGGAAGGAAGG